>ML270235.1:0-103334 GCA_005239495.1 Nicotiana undulata | reverse complement strand
AGGCTGGTACGTCTGATTATCAGGTCGGTGCTAGATATTGATAGCGTGGTCATACTTCACGGTGAGCTGCTTTCCCGGCGACTTCCTAGCAGCACCCTGGAGTTCTTTTGTTATATTCTCTGTCCATTTCATTCAGACTGAGACTCTGTATATATTGTAGTCATTGTATATTCAGTAGTTGCCCGTGACACTCATGACACTAGTTCCTGGCACACACGCAGTTTGTATTTTGGGTTTGGACTGTGTATCTATATATGTGCTTCGGTTTGGCCCTGTGCCTTCTTATTTTTATGATTTTTAGGTCGTATTATGCTAGCATTTTGTTAATTGTTTAAAATTAGAAATTTCCGACATGTTTAGATCAGACAGGCAAAGGGATATCATCTAGTGATTCTATATTGGCTTGCCTAACCCCGTTGTTGGGCGCCATCGCGACCTGAATTAGGATTTGGGTCGTGACAAGACCTAAGTCCAACCTGGACGAGACTGAAGTTATCAACCTGGGAGATTCATAAAACGTCAAGGAGACCCGCATCAGCATTCATTTGTCACCGCCAGGAAAGAAAGAGTACATAGAGTTTCTGAAAAAGTATGAGGACATATTCTCCTGGTCGTATGATGACATGACTGGTCTAAGTACGTCCATTGTGGCTCACAAAATGCCAACCAATCCAGCATGTCCGCCGGTAAAACAAAAGCTCAGAAAGCTCAAACCTGACAAGAGTTTGAAAATCAAAGAAGAAGTTACCAAGCAAATCAACGCCAAAGTTCTCCGAGTAGTTGAGTACCCGACATGGTTGGCCAACGTTGTACCTTTGCCAAAGAAGGATGGGAAGGTCAGAGTCTGTGTCGACTACCGGGATCTCAATCGGGCTAGTCCGAAAGACGACTTCCCCTTGCCAAATATACACATTCTAATTGACAACTTTGCCAAGCATGAATTACAGTCCTTCGTAGATTGCTTCACCGATTATCATAAAATTTGTATGGATGAGGAAGATGCTGAGAAAACGGCGTTCATTACACCATGGGGAGTGTACTGTTACAAGATGATGTCGTTCGGCCTAAAGAACGCAGGGGCCACCTACATGAGGGCTATGACTACTATATTCCATGACATGATTCACAAAGAGATCGAGGTGTATGTGGACGACGTCATTATCAAATCAAAGAAAGCTGCTGACCACATGGAGGATTTGAGGAAGTTCTTCAATAGGTTGAGAAAATACAAACTGAAGCTAAACCCCGTAAAGTGTGCATTCGGGGTTCCTGCTGGGAAGTTACTGGGATTCATTGTAAGCCGCCGAGGAATAGAATTGGATCCATCAAAGTTCAAATCCATTTAGGAACTACCATCGCAAAAGAACAAGAAAGATGTTATGAGCTTCTTGGGGAGGCATAATTACATCAGCCGGTTCATAGCACAGTCTACAGTCATCTGTGAGCCGATCTTCAAGATGCTGAAGAAGGACGCTGCAACTAAGTGGACCGAGGATTGTCAAAAAGCTTTCGACAAAATCAAGGAGTATTTGTCAACACCGTCGTTGTTGGTACCACCTGAGCCAGGTAGACCTCTGTTACTCTACCTTGCCGTGATAGATGGAGCTTTCGGCTGCGTTCTGGGACAGCATGATGAAACAGGAAGGAAGGAGCAAGCTATTTACTATCTCAGCAAGAAGTTCACTCCGTACGTGGCCCGGTATTCTTTATTGGAACGCACTTGCTGCGCTCTGACTTGGGTTGCTCTGAAGCTGAGGCACTACTTCTGTGCCTACACAACATATCTTATATCAAGGATGGATCCATTAAAGTATATCTTTCAGAAGCCCACGCCTACTGGCAAGCTAGCCAAGTGGAAAATTCTGCTGAGCGTGTTCGACATTATCTATGTTATTCAAAAAGGGGTCAAGGGAAAGGCATTGGCAAACCATCTTGCTGAGAATCCTGTGGACGGAGAATACGAACCCCTGAAAATGTATTTTCCTGGTGAAGAGGTATCATTCATAAGAGAAGACATTGCACGATCCTATGACGGTTGAAGGATGTTCTTTGATGGAGCAGCAAACGTCAAATGAGTTGGTATTGAAGCAATCCTAGTATCAAAGACCGGTCAGCATTATCCAGTATCCGCCAAACTCAGGCTTCCCTGCACCAACAACATGGTTGAATATGAGGCCTGTATCTTAGGGCTCAACATGACCATTAACATGAACATCCAAGAGCTGTTAGTGATTGGTGACTCAGACTTATTGGTACATCAGGTACAGGGAGAATGGGCAACCAAGAATTCCAAGATACTACCCTATCTGCATCATGTTCAAGAATCGAGAAAGAGGTTCACACATATAGAGTTCCGACATGTCCCCAGAATCCATAATGAGTTTGCTGATTCTTTGGCTACCCTGTCATCTATGATTCAGCATCTAGACAAAAATTTCATTGATCCCATCCCAGTGAAAATCCATAATCAACCGGTTTAATATGCTCATGTCGAAGAAGAAGCAGATGGAAATCCTTGGTTCCATGATATCAAGGAATATTTGGAAAAAGGAGAATATCCAGAGCTTGCAAATGCCACTCAAAAACGCACACTTCGGAGATTGTCCAGCAACTTTTTTCACAGGAGAGGAATCCTGTATATGAGGACTCCCGATTTGGGGCTATTAAGGTGTGTTGACGCAAAAGAAGCATCAAAACTATTGGAAGAAATTCATGCTGGGATCTGCGGTCCACATATGAACGGGTTTCTATTAGCGAAGAAGATACTCTGAGTTGGTTACTTCTGGATGACCATGGAAACAAACTGCATCAAGTACGTCCGGAAATGCCACCGCTGTCAGATACATGGAGATATGATAAAGGTTCCTCCGAGTGAGCTTAATGTAACAAGTTCACCATGGTCGTTCGCCGCCTGGGGCATGGACGTCATTGGACCAATCGAGCATGCCGCCTCCAACGGACACAGGTTCATTCTGGTCTCCATTGATTACTTTATTAAATGGGTCGAAGAAGCTTCCTACAAAGTAATTACCAAAAAGTCATGCCGACTTTGTCTGCGACCGCATTGTTTGTCTGTTCGGAGTTCTGGAATCAATCATCACCGACAATGGTTCTAATATCAACAGTGACTTGATGAAAGACATGTGTGAAGCTTTCAAGATCAAACACAAGAATTCCACAGCTTACAGACCTCAGATGAATGGAGTTGTTGAGGCTGCCAACAAGAACATCAAGAAGATATTTAGGAAGATGATAGAAAGGCACAAGCAATGGCATGAGAAGTTATCATTTGCCTTACTGCGTTATCGCACCACGGTCCACACATCTACCGGGGCAACCCCTACATGTTGGTTTACGGTACAGAGGTTGTTATTCCTGCTGAAGTCAAAATTCCGTCTCTGAGAATTATACAAGAGGCTGAGCTCAGCGACATAGAATGGGTAATGAGCCGTTATGAGCAGCTAGACCTCATAGACGGGAGGAGAATGAATGCAGTTTGTCATGGTCAGCTATATCAGAACAGAATGACCATAGCCTTCAACAAGAAAGTCAAGCCAAGACGATTCACACCAGGGCAGCTAGTGTTAAAGAAAATCTTTCCACATCAAGACGAAGCCAAAGGAAAGTTTTCTCCCAACTGGCAAAGCCCTTACATGGTTCACAGAGTGATGACAAGAGGAGCACTTATACTTGCAGAAATGGATGGAGAAGTCTGGCCAAAACAAATCAATTCAGATGCAGTCAAACTCTTTATGCTTTTGTCAACAATGTAAATTGAACTACGCCTGACCTGATTCCCGTTTAAGAGAGGATACGTAGACAACCCTATGGGTTCGGTCACAATTCAATAAAAATCTCATTTTCCCCATAATTGGAAACTGGGGCAGAATTTTGAGGAGGACCCTCAAAATTCTGAAGCAAGTTCAGCCGATCACTGCATGAGAGACAGTCAGAAGTATTCACCTATCAAACTGGGGCAGAATTTTGAGGAGGACCCTCAAAATTCCGTGGCAGGAAAGGTTGCAATGTCTCGAACCGCGTCACGGTCGTCGGTTCATCTAAAATTATTTTAGATTATATGCTTATATTAGACTTTTACAAAATCATGCATATCTATTTTTGAAACAACTTGTTTAGCAAACGCTACCCCATGATTGATACATACATTATCATCATGATCAAGCAAACGAGTCAAGTAAAGCCAGCGGGAATGCAAACTAACCTTTCCCTTACAGAACTCACGATTTTTCTTTGGATGCAGGCACAAAGATGGCAAAGGCCCCAAAAACATACTATCCGCCCGAAGGACATATATTGCTCAAAGACACGCTTCTCAAACTCGTCGTGCATGCCGACATTTATTATCAGCACAAACGATGTTGTGTTATCATAATACTCACAACAATCATAGTGCCACAATGTATCATATGCTAAGAACTCCTACTATCATTTTATTTCTTGCATAAGGCTACAGTTCTGCCTTCCGAGACTAAATGTTGTCTCCATCTGCATTGCATAAGGCTACTATTCTGCATTCCAACACGCATAAGGCTACCATTCTGCCTTCTAAACTAAATGTTGTCTCCATCTGCATTGCATAAGGCTATTATTCTGCCTTCCAACTTGCATAAGGCTACCTTTCTGCCTTCCGAGACTAAACGCTATCTCCATCAGCATTTCATAAGGCTATTATTCTGCCTTCCAACTTGCATAAGACTACCTTTTTGCCTTCCGAGACTAAACGTTGTCTCCATCTGCATTGCATAAGGCTACTATTCTGCCTTCCACTTGCATAAGGCTACCTTTCTTCCTTCTGAGACTAAACATTGTCTCCATATGTATTTACATCTTGCATAAGGCTACCTTTCTGCCTTCCGAGACTAAACGTTGTCTCCATCTGCATTTACATCTTGCATAAGGCTACCATTCTGCCTTCCGAGACTAGACATTGTCTCCATCTGCATTTACATCTTGTATAAGGCTACTTTTCTGCCTTCCGAGGTCAAGCTCTACCTCCATATGCATTTGCATAAGGCTACCATTCTTCCTTCCGGGGCTAAACGTTGCCTCCCATTTACTTTTCAAAAGCAACCCATGTCTCTGTCATTATTTACTTCGCTTCCTTTCGGGCTAAGCTCTGCCCCTTTACTTCGCAAGACTAAGCTCTGTCTTGTTAGCATCATACCATTGCATCTTCATGGGCTGAAATATCGCCAACTTATCCAAAGGCGTCATCGTTCTGAGGCACCATCTTCATGGCCCGAGAACACCATGTCATGGCCCGAGGATCTCTTTTATCAGTTTGCTCATCATTATTCAAAGGCATCATGGTTCGGAGGCACTATCTTTATGGCCGGAGAACATCATTTCATGGCCTGCGAATCCTGCATCAAGCAATTCATGGCCCGGGACATTATGGTCTAAGGACTTCATCCTTAACCGTCCAAAGACAGAATTCATAGTCCAACGGGAATTTGCATCATGTTTAAATTACGCAAGATATATGCTTGTATTGTTCATTTGAAGGTAATCCGGCAAGCAACAACCATCCTGGCGTGAGCAGTCCCACTCCAGTTCTCCTAACTACCTCGTAAGCCGCTTGTTCACCCAACCTTGCACCTTGCGTCCGTTCTTGTAAAACTTCACCGGTATACTTCGTCGGTGGCTCCTGAACTACATACGACCTGATTCGTGTAAAACCAGGGATATGTAGGCAGCTCAACAACAAGGGTGCGGCCTGAACCTTTCGAACTATTTCTACTCAGTCAAAATTGGCCATCATATCTTTACCCGACAACTCTTTCACCCTTCCCGGGTAAAGAGGGGCAGTTGTTGATACCCAGTTTTTTCTCTAAATTATTTTCAAACTTGCATATTACATTCAAAATCACTTTTCATAACGAATGGTATTTTCCCATAATTTTTCATATTTTTATCAATTTATTTTCCTATTTCTTTAGTACTTTATATTCAACAATTATTCATAAGTTGTATTATAAATAATTTTAAAATGCTTCCCAGCTCAATGTATCATTTTTGACCCTATTAGTATTTAATTATTTCACAAATTACTGATTAGTCATTATTTAGCTATAATTACACTAATTTTGCGACTATGGCCTAATTGTGCACTTATGCTATTTTAATTCCAAAATTAGTCATTTTATATTTTTATATTATCCAATTACCTTAAATTTCACTTACTTAGCATTAATCTTATTTTTTGTACAATTATTAGCTATTTTTATTAATTATTTATCTATTTAATGGATATTTAAAAACTAGCCACATTTATTTAAATTATAGCCTAATTCTAACCCAACCCACCTGATTTATGTCACCCACTTGACCCAGCCCAAAACCCAATTTCTTACCCGGCCCAACCCCACAACCAATCTGAGTCGTTGATCAAATTAAATCAACGGCCCAGATTGGAGTTACCATAATTAACCCCTAACAGAACCCCCGACCCCTCTGATTTTCCCATTCGTCTCACATCTCTCTACTCTCCTCTCTCTCTCTCTCTCTCTCTAGTCTCTTCTAGAGACTTCTGTCTCTTCAGGTTCTGATGAACCCCTCATCTTCTCCAGCCATCCCTTTGCCGGAGACCTTGAAACCTTCATCCGTTTTGCCTCCCATGAATATCCTATGCCGCTAACGTCATCCCTAAGGTCCTCAAAGGGCGAGAACATGTCTTCTTACACCCATCGTGTCCCTGTTTACTTCAAGCCTCCAAAAGCATGACTTCGAGAAAGGTCTATGACCTTTGAGGCTCGAGCCAGTGCTGTTCGAGGTTCTTTTCGTCTTCTATGAGGTTTTCTCTAAAACCTTTATATTTGAAACTTCCTATTCGCTTAGATCTACACTAGATTCGTGCTTACGAGTCACTGTGATGTTTTCCTTAAAGTTTTCTATCTTTCAAGCAGGTTTTCACTTAGTGTTTTTAAAACCTTTTCTTCAAAAAACGATTTCCTCAAAGTTTAAATGGTTTTTCTCATATGCTTAAACGGTTTTGTTAGATATCATTTTTTTATCACGATTTATTATGTTAAAACTTTAGTTTTAACACTGTATTCTAAATTCTGAGTATGTATTTATTGATTTGCTCCTTCGATTTGTATGTGTGTCTGTTTCCCCATGAGTAATCCCTGATTCTCCCTGTGATTTTACCCTATCGTACTTATTAGGGTTTCTAACTATTCACATCTTTCTTATATCACGATTACCCTTGTGATTTTGATTTTTTTGTCTATTACTTTTTTGTTGCACTCATGCTCATAATGTCATATGTGCTGGTATGAATCCCTGATTCTATGTGATTATTACTTTGCTATGCTATTCGATCTTGGATTTTATTGCTTCTTGCCTAATTTGTGTTTATCCTGCTTGAATCAGTACCATCTTTGAGATTTTTGAATCCCTGAATGATTGTGAGTAGTACTATACTAATTTTCACACGATAGTCTCTACTGATTCTGCATGTTTCCTTAAATACATGAGGCTTTCCCTTAATTACTACTAATTTCGGATCCCTGATCCCTATGATTGATACCTTTTACTGATTTCCGACCTTGGAATTATTTTCCTGCCTTATTGTATGGTTGAATGCAATATTTACTGATCCTTAACATTATTTCCTTAATTAAAACTTTCTGAACCTAGCCCTAATTACATGTTCTATAATTATTTCCTTATTTATACACTGATCTCTTTCCTTATTTGTTACCTGTCTATTCCGTTTGAAGTTAACTCCCTTAATTAAGGTAGTACTTGTACTGATTGTTGCACTAATTGATTTTGAGTTCCATGATTACTGGACAATTGGACTCCTACCTTATTTACCTAGACTTCAAATTGTTAAATATAGGCTCTCTTTAGGACAGAATCTACAGACGAACACTTGTGGTTCAAAGCTATCTCTTACACCTAAACTCTCTGCTCTATTTCTCTTGTGCTACTTGCTATTGTCTAACTGTTAGCCGGCTACAAGCCAAGGCTAGCTATTTTGATATCTCTTTTGCTCACTCTGTGTTTACTATCTCTTATACTAGTATGTCCTGATTTCAATTCAAGCCTCAAAAACAACATGATTTTGTTATTACTTCAATTCATCATGTTCTTAGTTTTGTTTTTACTTATGGTTTTGTTGTTCAACTTGCACCTAATATATTTGTTTCATGGATTATCAGCATGTCCTTGAGTGTGCTCCCTTCCTTGGAATCAGCATGTTTATATCCCCTTTACTTCTACTTCAATCATGTTTCTCTGATTATTAGTCTAAAACTTCTATGTGTAGTATAACATGTACTTTATAACTGCTTTGTGTTATGTAGTTCTGAAATACCTACTGATCTTTGAACCCCTCCCCCCTAGAATCTTCTTGACTCTAAACCCACGTATAATTGTGCCTACTTCGTACTTACACTTACATGCTTTATATTTGTCCCCAATTCCCCATTACCCTATTTGTGGTTGCTGAACTTATCCTAGTTATTTTTCTATATGTGTTGTTTGTTCTGGCTACCCTACGATTTTCAAACTATTCTTATTACATCAAATCTTCTACTACTTTTCAGAACTCATTTTTAACCAGTCTTTCCTGTTTAAATTGTTTCCTACTAAATTTTGTCAAAACCTTTTCAAACTCATCCATGGCACTTCACTTTACTCCTAGATTCTTAGGTTCCACCCCCTCAGTGTGAGCACTGCTTTGGGAACCTCTTGAGTTCCCTCTGAATTTTGACTCACTGAGGCTGGTATTTCCACACTGCACATGTTTAACTCTTGGTTACTATGTCTTGGTGTGAGCACTGCCGGGGAGCCCTTGAGGTCCTTAGGGAACTTGACACACCCGGACTATGAAAGGCTATGAAACACTAAAGGCATTTGAGGTGGGAGGATATGGGCCTAAATGAAGGCTCCCTATAGAAATAACTTCTTATTTTTCTTTTGGTTATGTAATTTATGATTTCTGGTCTATAAGAATTTGTAAACAAATATTTGGGGTTGGATAGTGAAAACGGGTGGGAAAATGCATGCTATAGTATAGGTACGGGTAGAAATCATGCCTATAGGTTTACTTTCCCTATATGTGCAATAGCAACCATGTAAAGGTACAACAAGCATGCCACACATATCATATTGCTCAGCTTTACTTCATTCAGCATCTCATTACACTTAGAAATCCTGCTCATAGGGTGAATAACGACAACAAAAATGGCTATCACAATGTTTCTGCTCACGTTTCATATTCTGAAATGTCACTTAGAAATCCTGCCATAGGGCTAATAAACAAAATTGCTACCATGTGATTCTGGCAATGTAGTCTGAAATATGATCTAAAGTCTCACCTTAGAATGAACGTGTTAACAAAAATTGCGATCCTATCTTACCAAGCTATAGAAATCCTGCTTTAGGTAAACAACAATTAAAACTATCATTTTGCCTATCTCGATACTATGCGTAATTCATGCATTTAGAATATCCTGCTTAGGTCTTGCATCATTTTGCATTTTTCTTTTGCATTAGATATCATGCCTCCTAGGACTACATTTGTATTCGTCTAAGCACCCCCTAGCCTGGTTAAGGATTGAAACAGACTCACCTATATTTGCTAATTATTTTCCTAAAATCTGGGCGCCTAGAACAGTAGGACTTGAGCTAATTTTTCATGGTAACCAGTACGCCTAGGCAAGCCTTAGGTGCTAAATCTATTAAGAATTGAAAGTATATTCCTTTATACATACTGTTTCACCAATAAAAGGTTAAAATCAGTAGTCAAAAATTGGTAAAATTCCTTCTCTAAAATTCAGTAATAAAACTGCCTCGCTATTGCATTCTCGCCTAGATATCATGCCTTGGGTTCTTAAGTTAAAAAGGCCTTACTTGTGTTTGGGTCGTGCTAATTATGTGCATAACCTGTGGAGGAATACTTGGGCCTCATATCTGCTCTTATTTGTTTTCCCCTTATTTGCAGTCCTAATTGTCTTTGCTTGTCGCTTAGAATCTTATCCTTTAAACCTAGGGGTCAGCCTAGTACCTCCTTTTAGGATAGTAGTCCTAGCCTCCTCCGGGACTGATAGGATGGGACGGTTAATAACACGCAATAGAGTTCGTGACCAACACATGTTTTAATTACCTTCACGGGGTGGGAAAGGGTAGAATATGGATATGATGACCGGTGCGCTAATACGATGTGTAGCCCCTCTCTGAGGAGTGTCTATCGGGTATTGCATTGATGTGATCCATATTGTTTTAAACTTAGGATATCTTTTCTCTCAAATGTTTTTATTAGTTCTTTTGAAATTTAATAACTTCCATGCTTATTTGAAATCCCCTCTTACTTGAGCCTTTACTTGTTATTTTCTTATTGTACAAATTCACGAAAACCATTTGGCCGGGAACCATAGTTGTGGATCCTGAGGGGTGCTTAACACCTTCCCTTCGAGATAATTTCAAGCCCTTACCCAATCTCTGGTAATGCAAACTAGTCTCATGAGTTAATTACTCTAGGTGGCCTAACGCACCTTAAAATCGTTAGGTGGCGACTCTTCTTTTTTAAACATTCTTCCTTCAAAAGGAGTTGTCATAATGTCATGAACCCGATCTACGCTAAAGGGAAAAGGGGGGGGGGGGGCAACACCATCGAGGGTCAAATGGCACGAACCATAGATGTATCTATTAATATGCTGAGGCGAACGACCCGCTCCCATGAGAGTGTGATACATAAATCCTGCCGAGGCGAACGGCCCAGTCCCATTAGAATAAGAAGTTTAAACGGGTCCTTGACCCCCACTCACGAATGAACATGCAAGTTATAATTTTTATTGAAATTTATTCGATGACAACGCATAACGCGCGAGAAATTCGTAAGAGAAGCACCATTATTCCGTGGCAAATCATAAAACTCGCGAAAACTTTACAATAGCAAGTCTATCACTCTACACATGTGTAGTCTCAAGTCATAATGCGAAATAAAAGAATTAAACGAGCAAGGATAATCCCTATAGTAAAAGTGCAGCATGATGTAAACCTAATTCTACCCGAACAATCACATGAATCTAAATATGTACGGACTCTCGTCACCTCGTGTGTATGTATTCCCCGCAATAAGTTACACACATCAAATATATCACCTAGTGGTAGTTTCCCTCTCACAGAGTTACACAGGAGACTTACCTCGCCTCAAAGATTACTTTCCGATCCAAACTTGTGCTTTAAATCCTCAACTTGGTGCCAAATGACCTGAAGATAGTCATATGTTATATAAAATAGTCATTACATGCTCAAGAGTTCACATCAACTACTAAAGTGATTTTCTACCCCAACTTGAAGAATTCCTACAATTCACCCTCGGGCCCACTGCTCGGATTCCTGTAATATTCGAAGATAATATTACCCATAACATCATGAACTCAAATATATAAATTTCTAGGTTTTCTACCAAAAATCCCACAATTTCTACTAATTTTCGTATTTAAATCCTTATACAAACCACATATCTAACTTGTAATAAATGGGAATCACTTACCTTGTGTTGCCTGATGAAAATATCTCTTTGAAGCTCTCCAAAATCTCCCCAACCGAATGAAAAATGGAAGAAAAATGGGCCAAATCCCGATCTTAAAACAATCTACCCACCTGACCTTCTGCAAATGCGGTACACCTGCCACACATGTGGAAACTCCGATTGATCTAAAATTTTGCACACAAATCACATTCGACATTACGGACCTATCTAACTTCCGAAATCGAAATCCGACCCCGTTATCAAAAAGTCCACACCCGGTCAAACTTCTACAAAAAGCCTTCAAAATCTAACTTTCGCCAAATGAAAGGACCTACGGACCTCCAAATCCACATCCGGACGCGCTCCCAATACCAGAATCACCTTACGGAGCTATTCCTAAACATGGAATCCCAAACGGACATCGATAACTATCACGACCCAATTTCCAGCTCAGGTCGTGATGGCGCCCAACGCGGGGGTTAGGCCCGCCAACACTGATCTATTACTACGATTTGCAAATTTTAAATCAAGAGTCAAGTAACTACCGATTTTTAGTTTAGAAATCCTTTAATGAAATTTATAAGGAAAACAAGTAAGTTCAAGTAACCTCAATTAGTTTATAGAGATACAAAATGCAACCAAAATACCAACGAGACTATAATACGTGCTAAGATCTAGTGTCACAAGTCTACAGGCGACTGGTAGAATATACAAAATACTACAAATAAATGTACTATTGTCTGAAAGATAATAGACAATAATATCCCAAAAATGTAAGCAGAGGACTCCACAGTGCTGCCGAGATCGCCAAGGAAAGCAGCTCACCGTATAGCCAGCTGAATATAAACTCTCAACGATGACCACCGATATAGTGACGAGGAGCACCTGCCTCAGAACCTGTACAATTGCATACACAAGCGTAGCATGAGTACATATATTTAAATATATACCCAGTGAGTATCCCGTCTAAAATCGAAGGAGTAGTGACGAGAGGTAATACTCACTAAGTCAATAATATAAATAAAGTGCAACGAATTTATGCAGAATCAATAATTAAGGAAAACAGGTAGACATGGAGCAATCAAATACACAACTAAAATCTTCCCTTCGGTATCAGTTAGCAATATTAAATGAAAACCTCAAGTTCCCTACCACCGTACAGTTTAGTTGAAATTAACAATAATAGGACTCTTAGTCAGACAAATAGCATGTAATATGCCGAAGCGTACGGCCGAAGCGTCGCAATAATTTAAATGTGCACTGCCGAGGGTCGAACAGCCCGAACCATAGATGCATCTATTACCCCGCTCATGAATCGATCATGTGACGCGGTTAACATAATATAAGGCTACCCTGCTCACAAATCATACATGTGACTCGGGTGCTCGTAACGTACATATAATTATCAGGAAAACCTTAAGAGAACTTCCGGGAACATATTAGGAACATAGAGTTAAACATTTAGACTTACAGAATACTCGCTATCATTTCCATATCAATTTCAGGGATATTAACCAACCAGAAATACATGTAAGGATACAAGCAAGACACGTAATAGCATACTTGTGGGTCCTAATACTACCCGACATGGCATAATAGTTGTTACGCACGGACTCTCGTCACTTGGTGCATACGTAGCCCCCGCAAATAAAGACATTTAGTCAATCACAATTACCTATGGGGACAATCCTCCTTACAAAGTGTGAAAGGAGACTCACCTCGCGTAGAACCTACTCCTCGGGTCAAGAAAGTGCCCGAAACTCCAAACTCGTCGCCCAAGGACTCGAAACTAGCCAAATATTATTTAAATATACGCTCAAAAGTATGAAACTCTGCTACTAATTAGGCGAATTCATCATTCTTGAAGAAATCCCAAAGTACACCCCCGGACCCGCTTGGTCAAAACACGAGGTTCGGACCAAAACCCAATCACCCAAGAACCCAAGAACCCGAATATGCAAATTGTTTTGAAATCCGACCTCAAAACAAGGTCAAATTCCCAAATTTCAATATTCCTAGGTTTTTCTCCATAATTCCCAACTCCACCATGAAAAACCTAGATTCTAGGATGAAATCTTGTAAAAAGAAGTCAAGGAGTAAAGAAAATGGATGAGAAATCACTTACAAAAATGGATCGCGGCCGCGGTGAAGAAACACTGAAGAAAATCGAGAAAACATGACTGCAGTGACATACTTTAGTATTTTGGCCATAACTTTCTCTACAGATGTCCAAATTACGATTTCGTTACATTTATGGAAACTAGACACGAGGGCTACATCTTCCGTTTTTTAATCATCTCACAATTCCTTGTAGATCAAAAGATATAGGCCTCTGAAGTCGGACCAGTGCCCAGCCCCTCCACCGCGGACCGCGAAAAAACGACCGCGACCGCGAAACCCTCAGCGCAATCCGCGAAAAAAAGACCGTGGTCCACAAAAAAAAAGACCGCGGTCGCGGTGGTAAGTTCAGGGAACTGTGTTTTGCTATATTTAAGCCTAAAAACATCCTGGTACCTACCCGAAACTTACCCGAGCCCTCGGAACCTCAAACCCAATATACACACGACTTCAAAATCATCCTACGGACTTATTCGAGTAATGAAACCACCAAAATAACATCAAAAACATTGAATTAAACTCCAAAATCTATAGAATTTTCTCAAACTTCATAAACTATCAAATTTTCCATTTTTTATCTGAAACACGTCAAACCAAGTCCGTTTCAAACCGAATTTTACAGACAACACATATTAACTATACCGAACCTGTTCTGGGCGCCGGAACCATAATACGGGCCCGTTATCCTAGGTTTCACACAACTTCTCATTTTTCAAAAACCTTTATGTTTTTCAGAAAAACCATTTTCATTAAAAATTCATTTCTCGGCCTTGGGACCCCGAAATTTGGTTCCGGGCACACGCCCAAGTCTCATATTTTCCTACAGACCCTCCGGGACCATCAAATCACAGGTCCGGGTCCGTTTACCAAAAATGTTGACCAAAGTCAACTTTAATCAAATAAATTATTACAATTTCAGTTTTTCATCAAGTTTTCACATAGAAGTTTCCCGGCTACACGCTCGGGCTGCGCACGCATATCGAGGTGAGATTAGCGGAGGCTTTCAGAATGCAAATTTAGCTAGATTAGCGCCGGATGACCGTTTGGGTCATCACAATCTCCACCTCTTAAACAAACGTTCGTCCTCGAACGGACATAGATATGTACCTGAGTCTGGGAAAAGATGGGGATAGCGGCTCCGCATGTCCTCCTCGGACTCCCAAGTCGCCTCCTCAATTGGCTAGCCCCGCCACTGGACCTTCACGGCAGAAACTCTCTTATATCTCAACTGGCGATCCTGTCTGTCAATGATAGCAACTGGCTCCTCCTCGTAGCCCAATCTCTCATCTAACTGAATAATGCTGAGAGATTGCCCTTCTTCCCAAACCTCATAATGCCTTTCATAAGCGATACCTTCAACAGAACCTTGTCCCCCTCCATAAATGATACATCACGAGCCCTCTGATCCGCATAGCTCTTCTATCTGGACTGTGCTGTGCGGAGCCTCTCCTGAATCAACTTCACCTTCTCTAAGGCATCTCTCACCAGGTACGTGCCATATAACTTAGCCTCGCCAGGCTCAAACCACCCGATGGGAGAACGACATCGCCGACCATAAAAAGCCTCAAATGGAGCCATCTCAATGCTGGCCTGATAACTGTCATTATAAGCAAACTCAGCCAAAGGCAAGAACTGGTCCCACTGACCTCCGAAGTCAATCACACATGCCTTGAGCATGTCCTCCAATATCTGAATTGTACGCTTCGACTGACCGTCGGTCTGAGGGTGAAAAGTTGTGCTGAGATCTATTTGAGTGCCCATCTCTCGGTGCAAAGCTCTCCAGAAGTGCGAGGTGAATTGAGGACCTTGGTCTGGTATAATGGACACCGGTACACCGTGCAACCGGACTATCTCTCGAATATAGATCTGGGCGAGCCTCTCAGACGTATAAGTAGTAGCCACCTGAATGAAATGCGCCAATTTGGTCAACCTATCCACAATGACCCAAACCGCGTCAACCTTCCGTAAAGTCTGAGGTAACCTAACTACGAAGTCCATGGTAATGCGCTCCCACTTCCACTCAGGAATGGGCATCTGCTGAAGTAGGCCACTCGGCATATGGTGCTCATACTTCACCTGCTGACAATTAAGGCACCTAGCCACGAACTCTATTATGTCTCTCTTCATCCGCCTCCACCAGTAATGCTGCCTCAAATCACGGTTCATATTCGTAGCACCCAGGTGGACAGAATACCATGAACTGTGTGCCTCCTCAAGTATCCTCTGCCTCAAGCCATCAACATTGGGCACACACAAACGGCCTTGGAGCCTCAGAACACCATCCTCGCCAATAGTAATCTCCTTGGCACCACTCTGAACCACTGTATCCCGGAGCTGAACCAAGCGTGGATCATCAAACTGTCGAGCCTTAATCTCCCCCAATAATGAAGACTGAGCAACCACATGTGCTAGAATCCGACGAGGCTCCAAAAGATCTAATCTCACCAGACTGTTATCCAAGGACTGAATGTCCAAGTCTAGAGGCCTCTCCTCAGTTGCAATGTAAGCCAAACTACCCATACTCTCCGCCTTCCTACTCAAGGCATCTGCTACCACGTTCGCCTTGCCCGGATGATAAAGGATGGTGATTTCATAATCCTTCAGCAACTCAATCCACATGCGCTGCCTCAAGTTAAGATCCCTCTGCTTGAACAGGTGCTGCAAGCTGCGGTGATCTGTATAAACCACACAAGACACCCCATATAAATAATGCCTTCAAATCTTAAGAGCATGAACAATCGCTGCCAACTCTAGATCGTGCACTGGATAATTCTTCTCATGAACCTTCAACTGGAACGAAGCATAGTCAATAACTCTCCCTTCCTGCATTAACACACACCCCAAACCAACGCGTGAAGCGTCGCAATACACTATATACATCCCAGACCCTGAGGGTAATACCAAAACTTGTGCTGAAGTCAAAGCTGCCTTGAGCTTCTGAAAGCTCGCCTCACGCTCGTCAGACCACTGAAATGAGGCATTCTTCTGAGTCAATCTGGTCAGTGGGGCTGCAGTGGATGAAAAGCCCTCCACAAATCGTCGGTAATATCCTGCTAGACCCAAGAAACTCCTGATCTCAGTAGCTGACGTAGGACGTGGCCAACTCTGAACCGCCTCAATCATCTTAGGATCAACCTTAATACCCTCTCCGGATACAACATGACCCAAGAATTCCACGGAATCTAACCAAAACTCACACTTGGAGAACTTAGCATATAGCTTTTGTTCTCGCAAGGTCTGGAGCACAACTCTCAAATGTTGCTCGTGCTCTCACAGGCTACGTGAATAAATCAGAATGTCATCAAGGAAGACGAAGACAAAGGAATCAATGTACGGCCTAAACACCCTGTTCATCAAGTCCATAAATGCAGCAGGGGCATTAGTCAAGACAAAGGACATCACCAAGAACTCATAGTGGTCATATCTTGCACGAAATGCTGTCTTCGGGACATCAGAAGCCCGAATCTTCAACTGGTGGTACCCCGATCTCAAATCAATCTTAGAAAACACCCTAGCACCCTGCAACTGGTCAAATAAATCATCAATGCGCGGCAATGGATACTTGTTCTTGATGGTGACTTTGTTCAACTGGCGGTAATCAATGCACATCCGCATAGACCCATCTTTCTTTTTCACGAATAGAACCGGAGCACCCCACGGCGATACACTCGGCTTGATGAACCCCTTAGAAAACAATTTCTCAATATTCTCTTTCAACTCCTTCAACTCCTTAGGAGCCATACGATACGGGGGAATGGAAATAGGTTGGGTATCTGGAGCTAAGTCAATGCAAAAATCAATATCACTATCCGGAGGCATGCCTAGAAGATCTTAAGGGAATACATCTGCAAACTCTCGAACCACGGGCACTGAATCAATAGTCGGAGACTCGGCGGTGGTGTCCCGCACATAAGCAAGATACACCAAACAACCCTTCTCGACCATATGTCGAGCCTTCAAGAAGGAAATAACTCTGCTGGTTGCGCTGACTGAGGAACCTCTCCACTCCAGTCTGGGAAACTTGGGCATGGCCAATGTAACTGTCTTGGCGTGGCAATCCAAGATGGCATGGTGAGGAGATAGCCAATCCATCCCCAGGATAATCTCAAAGTCAACCAGGTCGAGCAATAGAAGGTTCGCTCTAGTCTCGTGCCTACAAAATGAGATCACACAAGACCTGTAAACCCGGTCTACCACTACAGAATCACCCACGGGGGTGGATACATATGCAGGTGGTGGGACTCCCCCACTTTGGTTAACCTCATTCCTTTAAGCACCACCCGACTTCCTTTCCTTACGACTGGCCTTTTAGAAATGGAACCACCACCTATCACTTTTCACATATCTTCCTTCATCCCGTACTTCTCAATTGCGTCCTCAATTCAACATNATCACCACAACTTCGAACTCTCCGAAGATCATCTTTCTCGAGCTGCCTTTATTAGAGGTAACTGTTCAATTCTGAACCACTACACAACACGATCCTTGACAACCGCTTCTCCAACACCACTTCACAACACTCTAACCCCATGCAACTGAAGAGCTATAACACCGGCGAATTTAACATATCCTATTCGATCAAACAACGATACCACAACACAAGTGAATACTCCACCTTGCTCGATAGCACCAAGCTAACTACTTTATCAATCCGAACCGGACCATTCATAGTCCAAGTGCCTTTCCTCTGCCAGAACTAAAATACTGAAATCTCGAAACCACGCCCTAAGAAGACCTCCCTTCAAGTCATTCATTGCCCCTACATATGGGCAAGCATCCTACCATTCTATCAACACCGCGCGATGTTCAATTGTAAGCATAATAACAACCTGATCATGGCCTCAAAGTCCTCAGAAACACAATTACTGAACTGAAACAACATATTATTCTTCTGCAGGGAAACTACAACAGCCCCAACCAACTGCACATGGAAAACATCTCGCACCATATCCGTAGCACCGTTTCAATTCCTCAACTCCTCGAATCATAGCAAGAGCTTCGCGAAGTATAAGATTGAGTTGGAAGAAACATAGGCATAATCCTTAATGGAATCAAATCGCACGATGAGGAATCAAGAAGGGAAGTACTCCTACATCCCTGTAGCCTCTCGAAGATAAGTACAGACGTCTCCGCACCGATCCGCAAGACTCTACTAGACTTGCTCATGACTCGTGAAACCTAGGGGAACCTAGAGATCTGATACCGCGTTGTCACGACCCAAAACCTATGGGTTGTGATGGCGCCGGACACCACTATCAGGCAAGCCAACCCCTTAATCAGTGGAAATACCTTCCTGTTTAACAATTTCGAAATCGTTGCCTTTATTGCATTTCATAATCAAATAAATAATTTTTTGTAAATTAAACACGACAAGAAATCTATTTAATTCAATAAAACAAGACTCAACACATCCCCAGAACCTGGTGACACAAGTACATGAGCAGTTTCTAAGAATTTATACAATTATACAACTCTTGTCCGAGAAATAAATGGGACAAAGGCAATAGAGATAAAATGTAAAGATATACAAAGAAGGAGACTCTGTCAACTGCGGAACGCCTCCGGATGAATGCAGCCCGAGTAAGTCTCCAAATTAATCGCTGAACTATGAAGATACGTGTGCAACAAAATGCACAGAAAGTGTAGCATGAGTACATATACATATATGTACCCAGTGATTATTCCGCCTAACCTCGAAGAAGTAGTGAAGAGAGGTCGACTTGACACTCGCTAAGGTCTAACAGTATGATACAGCAATGACAAAACAATTAAAAGCAGAAGACATGTAAGACAGTGAGCAGCAATTATGTATAAAGCACAGAAATCCAAGTAAATACTGGAACAATAACAATGGCCACTTTGTTTCCCCCAAATATCCAATACAAGTCAATATCCATAAAAAAATGCCAAATAATCATGCGCACACAGGAATAAGACAACCGGTTGGAGTCATGAGGAAGAATAGTTATGCATTGCGGTGTAACGACCCATCCGGTCGTTTTGCGTATTAAGATCCCGTTTCCTTAAATGAAACCTTATATAGCGTCTATTCGTGCTTTATGACTCGCGGAAGCGGGTGGTTCAGGATTTGGGAATGATTTGGATGGTTTAGGAACACTTGGTTCCTTGAGGCTGGCCTATTTGGCCAAGTTTGACTTCGGTCAACATTTTGAGCAAACGATCTCAGAATTGAGTTCTGACAACTCCAGTAGCTCCGTGTCATGATTTCGGACTTGGGCGTATGTTTGTCTCGGGTTTCTGAGGACCCGGGAGCATTTCAGCGCCCGAAATGGAAATTAGGATTTCCTTAAGTTTAGAATTTGGCCTTGAACGGGACTTAATGCTATCGGGATCGGAATGGAATTCTGGGATGGCAATAGTTCCGTATAGTCATTTATGACTTGTATGCAAAACTTGGGGTCATTCCGAGTAGTATAGACCCGTTTGGTGCAACGCAATGAATTCTAGAATTTCAAAGTTCTTAAGTTTGATTAATTTGTTTTGGGGTTGAATTTTGAGTTCCGTTGTGGTTTTTCATGTTCCGGAAGTTCGAGCGAGTCTGTATCATGAATACAGACTTGCCGGTGCTTTTGGACGGGGTCCCGGGGGCTCGGGGGTGATTTAGACCCCCGGGAGCTAAGTTAGAAAAACCAGAATTTTTTCTGTCTGGTTTCCTTCTCTGCGATCGCAGAAGCAAGGATGCGATCGCAGAGAAGTAATTATGCTGGGCCATCCAATATTCTCTGCGATCGCAGACATCACTCCCATGATCGCATAAGTTCCCCTTCCCAACTCTATGAGAATGCAGACTCATCCCTGCGATCGCACAAGTCACCTACCTACCCCCCTACTACCTGTTCCTCTCTGCGGTCGCAGACCTCACTCCTGCGATCGCATAAGCCTACCTCCCTACCCTCTGCGATCGCAGGCCCCATCTATGCGATAGCATAGTTCTTCCTGGGGGCCAGGGTCATTTGTTCTCCGCGATCGCAGGCCTGATGTCGCGATCGCAATGAAGGTTTTCCTGGGCAGTACTTAAATGTCCAATTACGGGATTCTTCTTCATTATTCAATACCCAACCTCCATTAGAGCTCCCCGAAGCTAGGGAAAGGGCTGCCCAAGTTCAAATTCATCAAGGTAGGTGATTTCTAGTCCGTTTTCATGACTTTTTAACATCAAATTTAAATAAAATTCTCTTCCAATTATCTTAAAATTCATAGGGATTGATAGAAAAATGTGGGGTTTTGGGAAAATAGTGAAACTTCATTTTTAGCCATATATTCCTAAATGAATTATGTAATTACAATCCTTAGGCTTCGGGTAATTCATTCCTTCGAGAATTTTCATAATTCGGACGTGTGGGCCCGGGGTCAAAATTTCTAAAAACCTTCAAGAATGCTATATTTTGGAATATCTTGTTAATTCTTATTCCTGGAGAATGAATTGACTCAATTATGCTATGTTTGGCTAGTTGTGAGCCGTCAAGAATAGTTTTGGAATTTTGGGGCGCATCTTTTGATCCGGTCCTTGGTCCGAGGAGTGCTTTTATCGAGGTGAGTCTCCTTTCTAACCTCGTAAGAGGGAAATTGTCCCTCTAGGTAGCCTTGTTTGCTATGTGATCTTGTTTGGGGGCTACGTACGCACCGAGTGACGAGAGTCCGTACGTAGTGGCTATTACTGTTTCGTCTGGGTAGTTAGGATACAACATGCTCATTATTTTCCTCTGTTGTAGCATAGATATGACTTGTATACTTGTGTGCTTGGTATTGTTGTCTTTGAACATGGTGATACTTTGCTTGATTTAAGTGTGATAAGAGAGTCATGGCAGAGTGATGATTGATTATATTATGGGATCGGGCCGTACGCCACGGCAGAGTGATGATTGATTATATTATGGGATTGGTCCGTACGCCACGGCGAGATTGAGACTACCAGGGTGGGATCGGGTCGTACGCCACGGCGAAATTGAGACTACCAGGGTGGGATCGGGTCGTACTCCACGGCGAGATTAAGACTACCAGGGTGGGATCGGGCCATACGCCACGGCGAGATTGAGACTACCAGGGTGGGATCGGGTCGTACGCCACGGCGAAATTGAGACTACCAGGGTGGGATCGGGTCGTACTCCACGGCGAGATTAAGACTACCAGGGTGGGATCGGGCCATACGCCACGGCGAGATTGAGACTACCAGGGTGGGATCGGGCCGTACGCCACGGCGAGATTGAGACTACCAACGTGGGATCGGTCCGTACGCCATGGCGGATACCAAACTTGTTTGATTTGAGATTGCTATTTGATGTCGGGTATTGATGTACTTGATTATTTGTTTTACTTGTCTGTAGTTTCTTTACATCCTGCTTACTTTACGACTGTTGGACCTTAGTGAGTATCGACTCGACCTCTCGTCACTACTTCTTCGAGGTTAGCCAGGATACTCACTGGGTACATATTTATATATATGTACTCATGCTGCACTTCCTTTCCTTTTGTGTACTTGATTGTACAGGTCCGGAGGCTGGTCCATCGGATTTTCAGGCTGGTGCCAGATATTGATAGCGGGGTCATACTTCACGGTGAGCTGCTTTCCTGGCGACTTCCTAGCAGCATCCAGAAGTTTCTTTGTTATGCTCTCTGTCTATTTCACTCAGACTGAGACCCTGTATATGTTGTAATCATTGTATATTCAGTAGTTGCCCGTGACACTCGTGACACTAGTTCCTGGCACACACGCGGTATATAGTTTTGGGGTTCTGGGATGTATATCTATACGTATGTTTTATTTCGGCTTTGTATCTACTATGACTTTACCTTCACTCAAGGCTAGTATCATGTTAGTTTTTATAAACTGGTAATCATTGACCTATTGATCGAATGGGAAGGGTATCACTTAGTGAAAGTTATATTGGCTTGCCTAACCCCGCTGTTGGGCACCATCGCGACCTGAATTAGGAATTTGGGTAGTGACAACCGGGGATCGACCGGCCCGTACCAAGAGTGCATGCTTAACAATAATCCTGCCTACGCACTGTCGGGGATCGACCGGCCCGTACCAAGAGTGCGTCTATCAATGTAATCATATCATATCATAGTGTAACTCCGTCCATGCACTTCCGGGGATCGACCGGCCCGTACCAAAAGTTCATTCTTAATTAAATCCCGGTGCACTGCCGTTGATCGACCGGCCCGTACCAAGAGTGTACTATAAATCCGTCGTGGCGTACGGCCCGCTCCCATAAGAGTGAAGGAAATTACATATCGCTTGCGGGATGTAAATTATGAAGCGACAACATGCGCACCCAGAATGTAAAGTTCATTTCACCACAATCCTTTCCAATTATTTAAGTAAATAAAAGCTCGGGGAAACAATAATATCTTACATGAGTACAAAACTTATAAGTCATTTCTTTTCCTTTCATAATACTTTCCATAAATAATTTCTTTCATATTCCTTCCCGTAAGTCAATTCATTTCATAATATTTTTCCGTGAAAACAATTTCCTTCCATATTATTTTAAAATCCATAAATCTCAGAGAAACAAAATCACATAACAGGATATTATAACATACATATAATTTATTACAAGAAGTATACAGGGCATGATGTGGGGCCTAACTACCCGGACATAACAATAGTAGCCGCTACGTATGGACTCTCGTCACTTGGTACGTACGTATCCCCAGCAAAAAATTACATATAGCATGTAGAACACCTAAGGTCACAATTCCCTCTTACAAGGTTAGAAAGGAGACTCACCTCGCTCCGAAGATCCATACCCGGCTTCCAAGCCTCTATGACGACTCCAATGGATGCACGACATCCCAAAACTACCAAATAACGGCAATTCAATGAAAATATACTCTAATATTTGCTAAAAATTCAGATTATATAATTTTCCAACTCCGCTCAAGGAATTGACCAAAATGCCCTCGGGCCCACGTGCCCGGATTCCGAAATTTCTCGAAGATAAATTCTACCCATAACTTTACTAACTCAAATATACAATTTGTTACAATTTTCATGCTCAAATTCATGGCTAAAATCAAATTTTATCAATTCTAGGTTTCCTTGCAATTTCCCCACATTTTTTCCAATTTCTCATATCCAATCTATGTAATAAATCTTGTATTTAACTTGGAAATAAGTAGAAACAACTTACCTTTGATGCTTGATGAAATCCCCCTTGAAATGCTCTCCAAAATCATCCAAGCCAAATGAAATAAATGAAAGAAATGGCCAAAATTCGAGTTTAAAGAATCTTCCCCTGCTTCATCGAGTTGTACCTTGCACTTGTGCTGCACATGTTGTACATCCTATTGAAATTCCTTTGTTGAACACCTTCTGTTAAGACACCCATAACTTCTTGTAGAAATATCCAAATACCAAACGGTTTGAAGATTTAGAAACTATACTCGAAGATATTTAATTTGATAGGTTGTACACCATACAAATCTTTATATATCCCGAGACATGAGCTTCTAAAGTCGGCTCCCTGCATCAGAAAATTTTGGAGAAACTGCTCCACCAACCATATTCGATCGGTCATAACGTTTTGCACAAAGCTCCAAATGACAAATGGTTTAATGTTCTAAAAACTAGACTTCACGATCTACAACTTTAATGTTTTGTAAATATTAAGATTTCTTATATATTATTATATATACACTTCCAAAGTTAGCTCTTCGACGCACAATTTGTTGTCCAAAAAATGCAGCAGAAATTTTCTGCAATTTTCCTTCTTTTTTTTTTTTGTCCGAAATTCATTCCGTTAACCTTCCGAAATCCACCTGAGGCCCTCGGGACCTTAACCAATTATACCAACATGTCCCAAAACATGATACGAACTTGCTCGAGGCCTCAAATCACATCAAACAACGCCGAAATCTCGAATCGCACTAAAATTCAAACTTTATGAACTTTGAAATTTCAAACTTTTACATCCGATGCCGAAACCTATCAAATCACGTCCGATTGACCCGAAATTTTGCACACAAGTCATATTCGACATTACGGACCTGCTCCAACTTTTGAAATTGGAATCCGACCTCGATATCAAAAAGTCAAACTCTCGGTCAAACTTCTCAAAAACCTTCAAATTTCCATCTTTAGCCAAATGACTTCAAAATGACCTCCGGACATCCGAATTCACTTCCGGTCGTGCTCCCAACTCTAAAATTACCACACGGAGCTATTCCCAAAAATCGGAATCCCAAACAGACATCAATATCATTGAAATGCGCTTCAAGCCAAACTTAGGAAATTTCTTCAAAAATGCTGACTTCCACAATATACACTGAAACGCTCTCGAGTTATCCAAATCCTGATCCGAACATACGCCCAAGTCCAAAATCACCATACGAACTTGCTGGAACCTTCGGATCCTAATTCCGAGGTCGTTTACTCAAATTTCCAGTCTTACTCGATTTCTTCAACTTAAGGCTTCTAAAATGAGAATTTTCCTTTCAATTTAACTCTGAACCTCCTAAATTTCAACTCTGACCATACACACAAGTCACAATACCCGAAATGAAGTATTTCATGACTCCCAACTGCTGAACGATGCGCTGGATCTCAAAATGACCGGTCGGGTCGTTACATTGATGATGCCTCTTGAACTTGAAAATGTAAATCGAATGTTGACCTTGTTCTCCCGGTGGGTGCCTGCAGTCACAACAAAACAGACAAAACAAAGAAAATTTCCTGCCCCTGTTTGTACTAGGAACATTTGTGAGTGTTAGTTGGATCATGTTACCCAAAATCTCTAAGAATTTAAACTAAATCCCATTATCCCGGAGGGTCCTGAAAATTTCAAACTGAATCTCATCTTAAGAATGAAAACTTTGAAACCAACTATATTTCCTCAAAGTAGAGCTTGATGCTAGATCTTGTTACTCATGGATGTTTTGAATTGTAACTAAGTCCCATTGTCCGGGAGGGTCCTGAAAACTTGAAAACTAAATCCCATTATCCAGGAGAGTCCTAAAAACTTTAAAACTAAATCCCATTATCCAGGAGGGTCCTGAAAACTTAAAATGTACTTAACTGAGTCGTGCTCTGTTTTCTGGATGATCTCTGTAGAAAGAAAAAAATGCCTTACCCCTGAACCATGCTTTCCTCATGGAGAGTCCCTGCAAATTAGAAAAAATTTCCTGCCCCTGTTTCAGACAAATAAAATCTTGTTAGTTTGAAAACGTGGTGGTTAGTTTGTGGAATCATTGCTAAGTGTATGCTTCTGCCACTGCCATGCTTCATTCTGATGAGCTGCTTCGGTCCAGCAAGGGATTGTTTGACCTTTTGGTCGAAACTGGACCACAAAACCTCTAGATGACCTGAATCTCTTACATTCACTTGTTGCATTGTGTTTTCATTCTTAAAGTTGCCAAATCTTTGTATTTTTCAAAATTCAAGAATCACCTTATCACCTAAACTTCAATTATCACCATACTGCTCATTCTGAATCATGTCACTTGTGATGTGCTTGGCCGAACTCCGCTTTGTGCAATTTAAAAGCTGGTAGTAGGCTTTGGAATTCTTTCCTGATTGTTCAACAAGGTCTAACTCGAAAGAGACCTATAAAGATAGACTCAAAGAGCACGATGAAGTGATTTTTGGCAGAAGGAACGAAGGAAAATTTGAACAAAGATACCTATGAGAAGTAGAATGGAAAAAAGACTTATCTGAGTGAAGCGGCTGACTCCAATGATCATGACATGCATTTCGGATTAATCAGCCCAGCCTGTCCAACCAATCAACTTTCAGTTTTCATATCTTATGCCCGGGATCTCCATAACCCAATCTCTTCGCCAAGTCACTGACCTTGTTCGATTTGCGGTGCCCTGAAGGGTTTTCACCAACGGACCTCTCTCATTTGTTCATCTCTCAACTCACTATCACCTTACGGTGCCCGTGAAGGTTTTCACCAATAAGACTCTCTCATGTTGACTTCTCTCATCTTTCCGTCGTCCTAGGGTGCCCGTGAGGGTTTTCACCAATAGGACTCTCTCATTTGTTCATCTCTCAACTCACTGTCGCCTTACGGTTCTCGTGAAGGTTTTCACCAATAATACTTTCGCATTTTGACTTCTCTCATCTTTCCATCGTCCTAGGGTGCCCGTGAGGGCTTTCACCAACAGGACTCTCTCATTTATTTGTTTTCCTTTATGCGGCACGGAGTGTTGCCCCTGGTGTGAATCATACCTCTGTCTCGCTTGATTTGACACTCTCAAATATTGGTCGGAAGGTCTTCCTTTGGACCGTAATGCGGGCTTTTGGATGGGGTTAGAAATAAAGGATAAAGGCTCAAAACAAATTGAGTGGGTTCACAATTACAACTTTTGGAATCAGATTTTTTATATAGCCACAGCTTCTGCCCTGGTTTCTTTGCATGGGGTCTTTCGAATTTTTATTTGGATGGGACGGAACCGCGAGGCTCCCTACGTATCCTTAAAAGGAATCAGGTCGAACGTAGTTCATGACATAGGAATTTCTTTGTTGTTGTTACTTTTCTCTTTTCTTTTCTTTTCTTTTTCTTCCTTTTTTTTCTTCTTTTTCACTCGTTTTTATTCTTTCTTTCTTTCTTTTTTCTTTTTTTTCTTCTTTTCCTTCATTATTTAACTTTTGTTTCCGTGTTTCTGAACCTTGCTAATGATTCCAAAAGAGGGGTATGAAAGAAAATAAATAAGGCTAAAAGGGGTAACAAAGGGTAAAGTGTTTAGATAGCAGAATAAAATTCCTTCGTCATTCCAACCTTCAAAACATGCCAAGTACAAACGAACACAATTTAAACCAAAGAAATCATACATACTATCTTTTGACTGCATCAGAATTGATAGCCATATCTACACATTTGCCTTCTATATCTGTTAAATACAAAGCACCATTGGACAGCACTCTCGTTACGATGAACGACCCTTGCCAATTTGAGGAGAACTTTCCTTTTGCTTCAGCCTAATGCGGAAAGATGCGTTTCAACACTGACTGATCCACCTCAAACTGTTTGAGACACATTCCCTTATTGTATGCTTTTATCAACCTCTTGATTTCTCGTACTAATTGCCTCAATTTCACTCAATTCGAGCTTCAAGTTATCTCAACATGTGTGAATCCTTACTTGTTTCCTCAAACGCATCTCTTTATCATATTCAAAACCATGTTTCATTATTCTATGATTAGATTGGCTTTCAAGATCTGGCTAAAAAGGCTGCATGCATGTCATGTCATTAGAACTGGCCGGAAAAGAACAATATACAAGAAAAGAACTAAATGAAGACTGCAAGTAACAGACAAACAAAATCTCATTTGACCAAGGGATGGAAGGGTTTGAACAACACCGAAACAAACCTAGATGACAAACTCAGAGACACAAAACTAACTAACAAGAGTTCTAGAGAAAAGAAAAAAAGGATGGAAGGGTTTGAATCACCAAAACAAACAAGATAAAATCTTGATTACAACCCCGAAATAACCAGATAGCAGAAAAGAAGTCAAAATGAACTGCCAAGACTCCTTCCCAACGAGGAAATGAGGTGCTTTCTAATTAATAAGCTCGAGACCTTAGCCACTGAGTTGCACAGCAAAATTACCGGGACTTTCACCAACTTCAATCACATTGTCTCCACCAGGCGTCTTATTGACTCCTTTGACCAACCTTTCGTTATTGCAAGCCGTCCCAACAATTGTACATTGTCATGTACCTGTAGAGGATTATGTGTGACACTTGGGGTATTACTGCCTTGGACCACAATTATCCCTTCTTGAACCATTCTTTCTATTTCCCTTTTTAAAGCACGACAATTTTCAATGCAATGCCCTTGGACATTAGAGTGGTACATGCACCATTTAGTAGGATCAAAACGTGTTGCATATGGGGTCCGAAGTGTAGCCAAGGAGCGGCTCAATCAGGCCAGAATGTTTCAATTTTTCAAACAAGCTTGTGTAGGATTCTCCAATCGGCGTAAAACTATTTCTTTGATGGTGCCTTCTCATTTTGTACTCCGGCCTTGGTTGGAACCTCTTTTGGGTAGGTGGTTGACATGCTTGTAGAGGCGGGTAAGACATTTGTGGAGGCAGTGCCCGCCGTTGCGGGTTTCGTGGGTGTGGAGCATACGGCGGTGCATTGTGGATAGAGTATTGGGAATGTAGGTATGACCTTAGGGATTTTGTGGAGGAAAGTAGCATTGGTGAGGATTATATGAAGTACGAGGATGTCCATGGGTTGGTATTGAGGTTCAAAGTGTTTAGCAGGAATGCTCACTGGATCCTGACGTTGGCGGGGTTGAACAACATCTTTTCTATCAATTAGAGGACTGACTTGAGCAACTTGTTCATTCCATCTGAGCCAAAACTCCCCAAAACTTCCCTCGGTTTTTTTTCTATCTAAGATAGGGAGAAGCAGTCTGGGATAATGTCTACATTGTACTGATAGTGCCGAATAAAATCTTGAGCCATGTCATCCCATGCATGCCACTTACTGACATCCTGATGAGTATACCACTCCAAGGCTTCTCCACTCAAACTCTCACTGAAATACGCCATCAACAATTCATCATTCCGGCCAACACTCCTCATTTCACTACAATAACCCTTCAGATGGGCTACTGGATCTCCCCGCCCATCATATAAGTTAAACTTTAGCATTTTAAACCCCACAGACAAACAAATATCTTTCAGCTTTCTGGATATCTCATCGTGCCCCAGTGTCTTAGCAAGCTTTTCAGTTTCACCGGGAGGCTCAAAATGGGGAGCATAAAAGTACGGATCTGAGACCTTGAAAATTGGTTCTGGAGCATAGCGTTGGGCATTAGGGACTTTGAACACACTCTCGCTAGAGGAACGAGGAAGAGTAGTTGGTGGAGGAGCTACAAAAACATGAGTGGTCAAAGGAGCGGGATATGGGGTGGAGGTGGTTTTGGGGGGTGGAGTGTGAAAAGGTTGTGGGGAGATATCAGCAGCAGTGAGAATCTGGATTTGTGATAGTGGCGGAATTGTGACGAGGCTTTCAGTGTAGTTAGCGGGAAATAATGGTGGAGGACGCCGGCTAATCCAAGCTTGGTATATTTCGGCCACCTGTCCTTTCAACCTTAAGACCTCTTCTCTCAGTTCCGATTCTGATTCAACAATTTTTCTCGGCGGGTCCACAACTCTTGTGGCCAAGTTTTTGCTAGCCATGGCTACCTTGCTTTCTGACTTTATGTTAAATGGATGAATCGCCAAAGTGCCACAAACTAACCATACTCTGTTATGATAATAGTTACAATACCAAAGAGGAGCAAAACAAAGCCAACATGTTAGCGTTAAGGCATTTATCATATAGAAATATCACATTGCGTGCAATGCACCTAGCGATAAACAATGGCTCATGAATGGCTTCGAGGGTCACAAGGTCATTTGTCATCATCCCAATTTTGTTCATTTCAGCCTCCTCTTTTCTTTCATTTCTAGCACTTCTTGACTTGCTTATTTTCCTTTCTCTCTTTTCTTTCTAATTATCATTAATTTCTTTCTCTCTCCCTTAGGTCCCACAAATTCATTTCCCCTTCTTTTTTTCTTTTTTTCTTTTTTTTTTTTGAAATATTCTTTTTTAATTAATGATCGAACCCTATGTAGGTTGCCTACGTATCATGTTCCACATGAATCAGACCAAGCGTAGTTCCGAAAAAATAATGGATAAATAAACTAATAAAAACAAAAATCTTTTGGATTTTTCATTTGTAACTTTTTTGTTTTTTTTTTTTTTTACAAAACAGGAAGTATTATAACAAAAGACTTGACCGTCTTAACTAGACTAATAGACTCGATACTACCATTCAAGACTAAAATTAACAAAAACATGAAATAGACTCAAAAATAAAAAGTTTCTTCAGGCAGCTCGTGTATGTAATGATCCTGGCTGGAATGGCCCTGGGGTATCTGTCATGCTCTGGTAAGCAAATCCACACATGTATGAGAAAAATAAGACCAAACAGAGCTAGTGACTCGAGACGCAATGCGACGCCACAACACCTCCTATTGGACACATGCAAGACATGATTGAACTATTTTTGCAAAAATGACCTATGTGGCCAAAGGTGCTATTAGTGCAAACTCAACAAAGGTGACCTCAAAGACATGGAAAAATTACTTTGCAAAAACGACCCATTTTGTAGAAATCGCTTATGTGGCTAAAAAAATGGCTAAGCATGCAAGATTTGGCTAAGACCCCGCGAAGCCAAGGACCTAAGACTCGCTAAGAATACCGGACCCTATGTGGGTTGTCTATGTATCACGCCTCGAAAGACGAGAATCAGGTTTGCGTAGTTCGACCAGATTGGATACGAGAGAGAATTTAAAAGAAAAAAAAAATAATGTTGTGTAAATAAAAAAAACACATTTTTGTCTCTCTTTTTTTGAAAATGATGAAAACATGTAAAATCTTTTTGGATTTTCTTTTTCTCTTTTTTTTTTATATTTTATTTTTAACAAAATGAAGGGAACGTGCAAAATCGTTTTTTATTTATTTATTTCATTTTCATTGTTTTTGGTCTTTTTCTTGAAAGAAGATAAATAAATAAATAAATTTACGAAAGAAATATATAATTAGCCTTACTTTCTTCATTTTCACACTTAACACTCTTTTCTGTCTCATTTATCCTCAACCATCATTGGTCCGCCAAATAACCCATTTTACCCTTGAAGAATGCAACATGTAGCACATAAAATGCATCAAGATAGTCTTTTTTATTTGGGTGCACCTGTCCTAGACGGACCCAACCCAGGTGTTGAGGCCCCGAAGTCAAATGCACGTGATGCAAACAAGCGTTCCTACTAGGGATCCGGCATGAGGCTATGTTATTCTAGGTTTAAAACCTGGGTGTATTGTTCTAGACCTGGCTTACCCGAGCGGACAACTCGAGCCGGAGGGGGGGGGGAGGGCAGCGTACCGGTAACCAAAAGATCATCCGGCTTTGCAACTTGTCCGAACCTCGTTCTAAATTAAGGATATGACACTAATAGAAAGAAGTCACGCCAGCGTGCACTCCTCAGAAGATAGAAAAGAGGGATTTTGTAGCAGTTTATATACCGTTCAGATAATATCAAAGCAGTAAAAAGCAACATTCCGCACATTAGGCCCAAACATGTAAATAAAATCAGGTAATAAATAAAGACAATCATAACAGCTATTCTAAGCTCGAATTCTGAACCATGAACCAGAAGTTCTGGGTTCTGATCCCCAGCAGAGTCGCCAGAGCTGTCACACCTCCTTTTTACTACCCCCGGAAGGGTATAAGGGAGTTTTTTCCAATTTAAGTGACAATCGAACGGGATTATTTTATTTAAAATTCAGAGTCGCCACTTGGAATAATTTATGGTGTCCCAAGTCACCGGTTTTAAATCCCGAATCGAGGAAGCATTGACTCTGTTTAAAGTCTGCGAAACATAGAGATCCGAGTAAGAAATTATGTTAACCCGGAAAAAGGTGTTAGGCATTCCCGGGTTCCGTGGTTTTAGCACGGTCGCTCAACTATTACTATTGGCCTATTTATCTGATTAATTACATGTTTAAAACCTATTGTGCATTTTTAAACCGTTTGAACCGCTTTTAATTATTTAATTGCTATACAACTAATTATTTGGTTACACATTGCGAATTATGTCACGGGAACCGTACCCACAATCCACAACGTATTTATTTTATTAAACTTAAATTATGATCGGGTCACATAAATGTACACCCGAATTTTAGAATTACGTATCTGGCTAAAATGAGAACGCTACGAAAAATCTCTGTCCTTTGAACACATGAAGTTTAGGTAAGACCACAAACAATCCTTCAAGCTGATCCAATGGAAAGTAACATGGAATATTGCACATCTCCAAATGAACTATTGGGAGAAGATCGACAAATGCAGAAAATTAAATACGCACTTCTTCAGTCTGCAAGAAACAGTTATACTAGGCCCAAAAGATGCGCATATACGGATGAATTTCAATTCGAGTATGACAGTCACTATTAGCTTATTAATTCAACCAAAACCTCGCGCTCAAGAAAAATGTCAAACAATTACAATAGAATATCAAATCTCCATGTTAAACACAAATCACAAAAATACAACTAAATACAAACTCAGAGTCTACAGATATTGATCAAAACACCCATCACACTATGAACGAATTCCCATGGCTCTATCATACTTCAATCCACCGTTATTTCAGAACAAAGAAAATTAAAGAGAAAGAGATAAACCTAAATTATACTGGGAAATTCTTGATTAACTGAGTTTGATTACAATCAAGTGCAATATGGCAATGAATACTTGACGAAACAGCAATAAAATAGGAACCCGAACCGGCAACCAAATTCGAACGTCAAACTCAACTTCGTCTCAATCGAACTCCATTTGAACAAAATCTCGAGGAAGAAACTAATTTTTTTTTGGTTTTCTGTTACCTATCTTATTCATGTGTGTGGTCACCGGCTTCCGTCTGGTTCTGGTGGCGAGGATGGCGGCAGATGTGAGAGGAGGGTCCCGCTGCTAAGGCCTAAGATTTCAGGGAGTTGGAAAGTGTTTGCGAGGATTCGAGGCTTGGTATCGGTAAGAGGGTGAAAAGAGGAAGAGATTGGTGTGAGTTGGGTGGTGTTTGGAGCACCGCCGGTGGCGGCAGCGCACGGTGGAAACGAGGGGGTGGCGGCGGCTTGTTTTTGTGTAGGGGAAGGGTGATGAGGCGGATGGATTTTTTTTTTTTTTGGGAGGAGGGAGTCTGGCTGCTGAAGAAGAAAGATCAAGGTTGTTGTGTGTGTGTGTGTTTTCTTTTAGCGTGTATTCCTTAGGGTGCTGTTGGTGTTCTCAAGCGTGTATTTTTTCTCCTCCTCCCCTCCAAGTGTGCTGATGGGTGTAGAAGATTGTACAGGTAGTGGAATTAGGGTTAGAATTTTTGTTGGGCTTTTGAAATTGGACCAAAGACCATATACGGACTTTACAACCCAAAAACTTACTATTATTTTTAAAATGATGCAAAATTTATAATTCTAAAAATATTAATTAAAACTTAGTTAATTAAATATTAAAATAAACTCATTTTTTTTATATTTTAAATTTTTTGTACTTAAAATAAGGTAAAAGAGTTAAAACTAGCTAAAATGACGATATTAGGCCTAAACTAAGTATTAAACGCTAAAATGTATAAAATATCTAGGAGGGTCAAAAATTATGCGTCTACAATTATAGGGCTAGATAATACTAATTCTAGTCAGTTAGGTAGTTTATGAAGAAAATATAGCATGGTGATAGGAGAGGTAAAATATCCAGTTAAGTCAATTAAGATAAAATAGACGTCGAAGAAATCTAAAAGAAAGTAATTCTAATTTAAGAAGGAAAGGATGAAATTTGCAATCAAGGACTCAAATGTAACAATTACAATCCATGCACAGGTAATATAAAAACTTATGAATCCTAAAAGGCCAGCCTATTTGCAAATAAGTTTGTGTACGCACTCTTCACCTCGCATACATGGGATACGATCAATAAAGAAGACCCAATCCTAAAGGGTGGTTCCCCCACACAAGGTTAGGCAAGATACTTACCTCAAAGTCGACAACCCGGTACTCAAAAGTGAACTTCTCGGGCGAAAAGACCTCCGAACGGCTCAAAATCAACTAAAACAACTATAAAATACACATAAAATGTATAAGGATCTATTCTGAATCATAAAGTTTCGATCTTTACAAAATTATAAAAATCGACCCAAAAGTCGACCCCCAGGCCCGCACCTAGGAACCCGACAAAATTTAAAAAAACTGGCTACCCATTCTAGTACAAGTTCAACCATACAAATTCTATCAAATTCCGATACCATTCGGTCCCTCAAATAATGATTTTTTAAATTTAGAAGTTTTCTTTCAAAACCCACATCTTTCTCAACTAAACATACCGTTTAAATGATAAAATCAAGAACAAACGCATGGAATATATTTAATTATAATGGAAGAACACTTACCCATTCAATTTGTGTGAAAACCCCTCAAAGAATCGCCAAGAATTGAGCTCTAGAAGTCAAAATATGATATAAATGGTGAAACCCTCAGTTTTGAAAATTTATATTCTGCCCAGGAATTTTTGTGCATCGCGAACGCGGAGAAAGGGATACGTTCGCGAAGAAAGGAAGGTGAGTCTGCCCAGTTTTTCATTGTGAATGCGACACTGTGTCGCGAACGCGGAGAAGAGGAACAGGGACCTACGCGAACACGTAGGAAGAAATGTGAACGCGTATAAGGAGCTAAGGCTGCTAAGGAAATAAACCCCTTCACGAACGCGACATGATGGGTGTGAATGCGATGAACAAGAGAGCAGGGCTTATGCGAACGCAAGAGGGGTATGCGAACATGAAAAAGGGGAAATTTGGCTGCCCAGAAAAATCCTTTTGCGAACGCGAGGGATATGATGCAAAGGCGAAACATATCCACTGTAACTTATCGCGAACGCGGAGAAGGAAATCAGCTGACAGATAACAATAGTGACAAATAGGAGAAAAATGACCTGAAGCCTATTCAAATCACACCCGGGGCCCCCGGAACCCCGTCTAACCACTCAAACAATTCATATAACCTAACACGGACTCTCTCGAGGTTTCAAAACACATAAAACAACACCAAAACGACGAATCAAACTTATGAATTTTAAAAACATCAAATATCAAAACCCGTGTCGAAACCTATCAATTCAACCCGGAATGACGTGAAACTTTGCAGACAAGTCATAAATAACACAACGAACCTACATCCATTCCCGAAATTCCATTCTGGGCCCGATATCAAAATTTTGCCTATCGGCCAAAGTCGCCGAAATTCTAACTTTCGCCAAAATACCTAAAATTACTCTACGGACCTCCAAAACCAATTCCGGACAGGCGCCTAAGTCCAAAATCATCGTACGAAGTTGTTGACATCACCCAAAACTCGTTCCGAGGCTGTTTACACATCAGTCAAACCTCCGATCAACTTCCATCACTTAAGCTTCAAAAATTGAAAGTTCTCTCCCAATTCGACTCCGAATTATCTGGTAACTGAATCCAACCCCGCACGTAGGTCGATATACACAATGTGAAGCTGTTCAAGACCTTACGCCACCGAACGGAGTTTAATTTCTCAAAACGACTAGTCGGATCGTTACACTTTCACAATATTTTTGTCTCAACAATTATAAATAAGAAACTGTATTTTCTCATAAACTTCATCAAAATCCTCTCAACCATGATACCAATAGGAACATAATATAACCACAACAATATTTAACAATAAAGTAACAAGGCCAAGTAGTCATAGAAGCAATAATGAACATAGAACAATTAAGACATGAATCAATTAAATTGGAAACGGGGAAGGGATCATGTTTAACAGATAATTTGGCGGTGCATAGATACTCATCACCTCACCTATACACCACACACATGCAAATTCGCATAGCAAATAAGTGGGGATTCCTATTCCCTCAAGTCAAGGTTAAACCAAGTACTTACCTCAATTTCGCAGGCCACTCAATGTTCAATTACAACTTTTCCTTTAGAATCTTGATCTAATATTCTCGAATCTAATCATAATTAACTTAATATCTTTAATTAAGGCTAAAGGAACCAACTTTATTGAAAATTCTAATTTTTCCTAAGTTTTCTAAAATAACGTAAAAACCCGACCCCGGGCCCGCTTGGTCTAAACTCGGGGTTCATACCAAATTACGTTTACCCATTCACCCACGAACCCAAATATACAATTAGTTTCGAAATCCGACCTCAATTCGAGGTAAAGATTCGATTTTTACAAAATTCTCTAATTCTACCCAAACCCTCAATTTTTACCATGAAAATTCTTAGTTTTTGATTTAAAAGTGATGTAAAACAATGAGTAATTGAAAGAGTAAAGTTTGGAACTGATTACCTATGACTGGGGGATGCTATTTGGTGAAGAAATTTGCTCTTAGGGCTGTGAGGTTCGAAAATATGGAGAAGAAAGGGTTCTACCCGTTTTTAAAAGAGTATTTATATTGCTGGGCAGGCCTTCTATGCGTTCGCATAGGGCCTGCCGCGATCGCATAAGGTAAGGGGGAACTGAGCATCGCGATCGCGGGGCATCCAGTGCGTTTGCATAGCACAACGCGACCCCCTCCCCCCACGCGCAGCTACACTGTGCGTTCGCGGGGCCTAGACCGCGTTCGCACTATACAAAAAAAAGACCCCCTGAGTTTACACTATGCGATCGCGAACCTGGCTATGCGATCGCATAGCACATGGGACCTGGAAACCAGAAACAGAACCTACAACAGTCTTTTTAAGTGCAAAAATATCACGTGGCCTATCCGAAACTCACCCGAGCCATCGGGGCTCTAAACAAAACATGCACGCAAGTCTAAAATCATCATACGGACTTGCTCGTGCGATCAAATCATGAAAATAACATGTAAAACCATGAATTAAACCTCAAAACTCATCATTTTCATCAAGAACACTTAAGGTTCATTATTTCTCAACCGGATGTCCGAATCACGTCAAATAAACTTTGTTTTTCACCAAATTCCACAGTTAACCTTTAAATACAAATGGAACCTTTAAATTTTGGTTCCAGAGCCCGATACAAATGGTTTCAAACATTAATTCTTTTCTTTATTTCATCAATATGTCAGCAAAATAATTTCTTTCAAAATTGATTCCTAAGGCTTGGGACCTCGGAATTCATTTTCGGGTATACGCCCGAGACCCATATTTTACTGCAGACCTCCCGAGATCGTCGGAACACAAATTCGGGTCCGTTTACTCAAAATATTGACCAAAGTCAACTAAAAATTAAATTTTAACTCTAGAAATCACTATTTCTCATATTTTCACATAAAAGCTTTCTGGTTTCACACCCGGACTGCGCACGCAAATCGAAATATTTAAAATTAATTTTTTTAGGGCTATTAAACCTAGAACGGAGTCTAAATTCACATAATGACCATTGGGTCATCACAAGCACTATGTCATCAAACAAGAAAGCGCCTAAATTGCAAAGAGTTCTCAAAAATAATTATGCGCTGAAATGTTTCTCACAAAAGCCCGGCAGATTGCTAATGCTGCCAACCTAGGGGTGTCAAATAGACGAGTTGGCTAATTTTTGGCGGATCAAAATGGTCCGAGTTAATAAATGAGCGAGCAATGACCCACCCAAAAGTTGGTAAAGTTAGGCTATATTTTGGGTCATAGCCTCAACCCGCCCAGCTCTTACCAAGCTTTAATTATGTGTATTATTTTTTTATGAATTATTTAATTATCATATAAGACTTTTTTTCTTTTGTCGTGGTTATACATAACATATCAAACACAAAAATACAGTTTAAAGTTATTTTAGCTATGTTATTCATGAATTAATTTGGGCTAAAAATCAGGAGCAATCTATGCTAAATGCCTATACGACCCAAATTTATTACCCTTTTTTACTCATTTTTAAAATAAGTTATAAAATATACTCACCTCACTAAAACTTATTACCCGTCTACCCAAACTCCAATCCTTAAGTCACAAAGATGCCTAAAACCAAACCGCCAAACTTTTCTAGTTAATTTTTCGTCAATCAACCAAAAACAAAGTAATTTTTTTTTAGTTCTACTTTTTTCTAATATTGATGATTTTGGGAAGAGCTAAACCTTTTCTTTATGTCCCTCCCCCTTTCTTTCGATTTCAGTTTTAAATTCAGTATTGAATTAAATGCTAGTTGTTTAGTATTTGAATTAACGGAGCACATAATTCAATTATGTTAAAATTTCATATTCTAAAGAAGAAAAAAGTTAAACTCCAACTATATGAGTTTAATATTTTATATTTAAATTTTCATGTGTGGTGTGAAGTATTTTATTGTTGGAATTCAAGTGCGTTGTTCCATGATTTGTAGATATTGGTGTTAATGATGATTTTTGGAGATTTTATTGCGATAAATCAAATTCACCGTTGGGGACATTGAAGCTTGAAACTCATAAATTGAGTTTTATAGTTATTTTGATCTAATTCTGACTAGGGTATGTTTGAATGAAAATATGAGGATGTGGCTATATTGTGAGTGAATTTGTTGGAGATTTTGGAGGAGGGTTTTAATGTTTGGTTGAAATTGAATTAAACTAGCAAATAAGATAGATTTGTATTGCATGACAAAATGTTATATTATATACCGTATTGGTATACAATAATTAATTCAAGCGTATATAATTAATTACAAAGGTATACTACAATTTATTTTTGAAGGAACGAACAAATCCCCTATGACACTAATAGTATATGATATATACCATGTAGGCATCATAGATTAGTTTTTTAAGGAATGAGCAAGTCCTTTATGATATCTGTCAATATATGATATATACTCGGTTAGTACCATAGCGGATTGAGTATTTCTGGAAGAAATGAACTAGACCTCTATGATACTGGGTTAATACATGATAAATACCATGTGGGTATCATAGCGAACTGATGATTTTTTTTTGTTGAAGAAATGAATCAGTCCTCTATGATATCCTGTCAGTATATAATATACCATATGGATATCATAGTTATAATGACCCGATCGATCGTTTTGAGAATTAAATTTCCATTCGGCGGCATAAGACCTAATTTCCCTAGACAGAGAAAGGTAGCATCATCTCTTTGGAAAAAATAAATAAGTAAAAAAATATATAAAACTAAGCAACGGCAGAAGACCCCACCTTCAATAAATAAAAAAATAACTTCATCACCAGCACAACAATTATTACGATAACAAAATTCACTTCAATTTAAGGAAATTCATCAACTGCCCGCTTTCTCTTTTTCAATACCCATAAACCAAAATTATTGCCTTTAACACTTCATTATTTCATTATGACAATTTCAAGCTAAAGAAATATTGTAAGAGCTTCAGCTATAAAGTCAGTGATAAAGAAGAGGGAAAAAATTTAAAAAAAAAAAAAAGATTCGGAAGAATATGAGTACTTAGCCGCAATTCTCCTCTTCTTCACACAAAAATCACAATCATTCACTATTTTTGATAGATTCCATTTCCACCCTTCATCAGCTGCATAAACCTCACGTACAACGAGCATTCACTCCTGATTTTCATCTATTTAATCACAAAAAAAAAGTCGCAAGCCGCAAAAGAAAAACGGGAAAAGGGAGTTAGAGAAAATAAAGGAAACGGAGGATTTTGGGGTTTTTTCACACAAATCGAATGGGTAAATGTTCTTCCACTAGAATAAAATATATTTCATGAATTAGTTCTTGTTTTTATCATTCACTTTCTGTTTTGGGTTGAGAGAAAATGTGGTTTTTGAAAGAAAATTCCTAAATTGAAAAATCATGAATTGAGGGACCAAATGATATCGGAATTTGATAAATTTTATACGGTTGAACTCGTATCGGAATGGGTAATCGGATTTTGTAAAATTAATCGGATTCCTAGGTGCGAGCCCGGGGGTCGACTTTTGGGTCGATTTTCATAATTTTGTAAAGATTGAAACTTTATTATTCGAAATCATTCCTTATACGTGTTATGTGTATTTTGAAGTTGTTTTAGTTGATTTTGAGCAGTCCGGAGGTCTTTTCACCCGAGAAGTTCACTTTTGAGTACCGGGTTGTCGTCTTTGAGGTAAGTATCTTGCATAACCTTGTGTGGGGGAATTACCCCTTAGGATTGAGTCTTCCTTGTTGATTATAGTCCGTGTATGCGAGGTGACGAGTGCGTACTCAGACTTATTTTCAATTAGATTGCTCTTTTAGGATTCATAGGTTCTTGTGTTACGTGTGTATGAATTGTAATTGCTACATTTGAATCCTTGGTTGTTAATCTCATTCTTTCCTGTTTAAATTAAAATTACTTGCTTTTGGATTCCTTCATTGGCTATTTGATCTTAATTGACTTAACTGAACATTCAACCTCTCTTATCGTCATGCTATATTTCTTCTTAAATTGCCTAATTGACTATAATTAGTGTCATCTAGCCCTATAGTTGACTAGTTGTAGTTGGAACATCTATTCGTTGGAGTCAAGCATGCCCGTAAGTCTTGCATTGTGACTTATATGACTTTTCCCTTAAGTGCTACCTAGGTCTGGTTGTTAAACATTTATGTTATTGATATTCCCTGATGTTGTCTATTGCTGGGCCTTTGTTCAATCCGAGTTATATTCCGTGAAGTTAACTGTTTAGGCGAGATTGGTTATAGCTGTTTTCCCTTGCCGGGATGATGTTGCTTTCATTGTTGATTCCCTTTCCGGGATGATATAGTTTCTATTACTGTTTGTGTTTTCAATGATATTGTTTGCATTGTTGACTCCCTTGCCGGGATGTTGTGATTTATGATTTTATTGGTGATTTTCCTTGCCAAATTATTGTTCTTGATATTGTTTGAGTGAGGAAGAGTGTAAAGCACGAGGGGACATTTCGTGCCATGTTTATGTTATTTTAGCACGAGGGGACATTCCGTGCCTGTTTATGATATTTTAGCACGAGGGGACATTCCGTGCCATGTTTATGATATTTTAGCAAGATGGGACATTCCGTGCCATGTTTATGATATTTTAGCACGAGGGGACATTTCGTGCCATGTTTATGTTATTTTAGCACGAGGGGACATTCCGTGCCATGTTTATGATATTTTAGCACGAGGGGACATTTCGTGCCATGTTTATGATATTTTAACACGAGGGGACATTCTGTGCCATGTTTATGATATTTTAGAACAAGGGGACATTCCGTGTCGTTTTTATTTATTTTTTGGTGAGGATGAGAGTAAAAGCACGAAGGGTGATGCCTTACACTTGTCTTTGTATTATTATGCCTGTGGATTCCTGCTTGATATTTTCCCGCACTTGTTTATATCTTGTTATTGCTTCCGTTGTCTTCTCTCTGATATTTTCTGTGGATATTTGCTTCGTCATGATTGTATCCTATTTGATATTTTCTGTACTTGTTAAGTGTTGATATTTTGTTGTTTCAATTTAGATATTCATACTGATCTCTTACTGCATTATTGAAAGACTTGAGGTTTTTCCTGTACTGTATGGCAATTCCTAGGTTACAGACTGAATTCCGGTAGATTTATCTTAAGGGGGACTATGAATAAAAGGTTCTATTGAAAAGTATTATTGGAAAAGTAATGGTTTCGAGGGAGATTATGATTGAAGGATTTTTATATCGAAGGCATATTTGAAAAGCATTTGTCTTGCATAAATGATATTTGAACGCCAGTTATTGGAAATGCATATTTGAAAATTTCATATTTTGAAGGAAACTATGTTCTAAGTAATCCTCTCTATTAAATATACTGATATATACATCTTGAGAAAGTGTGTTTTTCAAAGGAGATCTTTCTAAACTGAAATGATTATATTTGCAAGTTTTCAATATGAACTATTGTTTAAAGGTTTCCACCATGTTCTTTATTTTGATGGTTGAGTCCCGATGTGAACAACAGACGCAGTGTTGAGTTATCAGTGTTCTCTAGTGTGTTGTGTTTTCTTCCGGTTTGGCTTGTTTTGCTGTCCACCTTTTTGTGTATTTTCATGATGTCCCGTTGGTTAATTTATGAAATTTCCTTTCGCATTATACTGTCATGGTTGTAAATTATTCTGTGACGTCTTATATAAATGTTGTGTTCGGTTATTTATACATTTATGTTAGTTTATTTTATTAGACCGGTGGTGTCATGACTAGTCCTCGTCACTATTCAACCGAGGTTAGTCTTGATACTTAGTGGGCACCATTGTGGTGTTCTCATACTACACTTCTGCACATTTTTGTGTGCAGATCCAGGTATGTATATATATATATATATATATATGTATGTATGTATGTATGTATGTATGTATATATTGTTAGTAGCTACGTGGATCGTTGCCGAGGGGACTCAAGGTAGCCTGTTGATGCGTTCGCAGGCTTCAGAGTCACCTTCTTACCAGTAGTATTCATTCACTATTGTATTTATTTCCAAACAGTTATAATTAGAAGTTGTAGAAGATTCGTAGAGCTTATGACTTGTATTACCGATTTTGGGGAAATTATAATTCTGTCAAGATTTCTATATCGAGACTGCTAGATTTCTTTTATTATTTTTATTACTCTGTAAATGTTAGGCTTACCTAGTCCCTAAGACTAGGTGCCATCACGTTACCCAACGGAGGGGAATTTGGGTCGTGACAAGTTAGTATCAGAGATTTAGGCTCATAGGTGCTATGAGTCATAAACGAGTTTAGTAGAGTCTTGCGGATAGGTACGGAGACGTCTGTACTTATCTTCGAGAGGCTATAGAACTATTAGGACAATTTCACTCCTTTCATTCCTATCGTGCGAGTTCATTGATCTTGAAGTTTGAAATTATCGTTCCATTCTCTCACTGATGGTGAGGGCACGATCTGCGGTACCTGGTGATGTTACCCCCAAAACAAATGTCGCAAGGGTCAGAGACAGAGGCCGACGAGGAGCACGTGTCGCAGTTAAGATGCCTACCAGAGCAACCGTTGAGAAGCCGCAGTAGTTCTAGTTGGGGGACAGGTACTCGAGGTGCTTGTTGCTACCCCGGAACTTTAAAAGACCTGGGTACAGTTTTGAGTATAATTGGTACATTCACTCAGGCAGGATTAATTCTAGCGCACTAGTTGCTTCACAGATCAATGGAGGAGTTCAGACTCCCATCGTCTACACTCCAGAGCAGTGAGATCATGTTGGTCAGGTTCCAGTTGTCATGGAAACAAGACATGTGGTTTCAGTTCAGCCCGTGGTTAGGTCAGTAGCATCGGAGGATTGGAGACAGATAATGCCCAGGGTTTCCTGGAGGAGTGTCATTATATTCTTTGTATTTCGGGTATTGTGGAGACGAGCATGATTGCTTTTGTCACGTCTAAGGTTCGGAGTAGTGGGTTGATCAGTGGTGGTGGCATATGAGATGGGGTAACCTGGCCGAGTTAGCTTCACTAGCATGGATTCCGTTTTCGGAGATGTTTTGAGGGAGGTTGCACCTCAGTTTCTTCGGGATGTACGGCGCGCGGAGTTTGAGCAGTTGCGTCAGGGCGCTATGTCACTATTGGAGTATGTCGTTAGATTCATTGAGTTGGCAAGATATGCGCCTCACTTGGTTACTTCAGTTAGGAGGCGTTCATTGAGGGACCCATGCATGATAATCGGTTCAGCAGGACTCGAGAGTTAGAGTAGGATGCCCCGTTTCAGCAGGTAGTAGGGATCGCTCGCTGGTTAGAGAGCATGTGGGACCGGGAGCGAGAGGACAGACGAGATTAGGAGAGAGAGTTCATGGAGGCAAGGAGGCCTCGTAGATCGGAGAAATCTACTGGTCCATATTATGGCGGCAAGGTATGACACGATAGAGAATTGGGTCAACTAGTTCAGTTTGCATTACTAGCTTCGCATGGGGGTTTTCAGGTACTCATGGGTCTCAGAGGACTCGTATTGTATGTTTTCCACAACCACGTCGACAGAGAGGTTGTTTGAGCGTGGAGATGTTAGCCACAAGGTGAGAGATGGTTCCAGGATTCAGGCATGTGTGTTATAGCAGGGTATTCGAGTGAGTAGAGGGCGCCCCAGAGGGGGAGGCCCGACCCGTTGGTGTATTTCATATAGTAGGCTGGAGACCGTTGGGTCGGATGTTATCATACATGTATGTTTTGATCTACTTCATAGGGGCACCATTTGTATCTCACTATAGTTCTGTTGGTCGGGACGAGTTCCCGTATTTGCTGCTTTATCGATAAGTGAGTTTCATGTTTTGATTTCTATTTTCGTGTTTACTCCTGACGAGAGATTCTATGAGTAGTAGCCCGTGTCTATCAATGTTTTATTCATCCTTGATAGTGGTGAAACTAGAAGTGAGTCCTTGTTGTTCTTCGTGGTAAGCTTTATGTGATTTTCCTAATTATTTTGTTTACGAGTTGTGATTTGATACTCCATCGAGATGTGAGTTCAGTTAGCGTTATGATTTTATCAGGTGAGATGAATTAGTGGAGGAATTTCAATTGGTATGATATATTTTTGGTATGTGATGCAGAGTTTAGTGCGAGGTCCTCGTGATATTTGTGATTCGATATGTTTGGACCGAGCTGAGTACCGCGGTGAAAATTTTATCAGGATGGAATCCTTGTGATTTGTTCATATACTTTGCTTCTTCCTTATTATATTGTTTTTGGTAAGTCAGTACTGATAGAGAGTTATGCCTACATGCTTGTTTGATAGTTCCTTTGTATGTTTCTCTTTTCATATTCAGTCGTTTTCGTTATGTGCTCCTTTAGTTTTAGCTTGCGGGATGTGTGTCCGGTGGTGTTAGTTGTGGCTCAGTGATTCGGGTGTCTAATAATGAGGTCTTCATATTTATCGCATCATTATCACTATTATGGAGCTCGGAAATAGAGTTCTTTTAGATGTGGGGCTAATTGCCAATGTTGAGTTGATTTCGTGTAGCTATTGTGATCAGAATTGTTATTAAGGGCCTATGTGTGGTGTGTTACGTGGTGTGGTCGTACCTTGTTGTTGTAGGCATGAGTTGATATAGCTGGTTGAGGCTGATATTAGATATGTATTTAAAATCGGGCCTTTTGGAAGTGGAGATAAGGTGAGATTTTGGGCTATGAGGCTTATCGGTGTTGGTAGAAAGGCTAAATTGCAGTTGTTATGGTGTTGTCAGTCTTATGTAGATTGGGGTGACATGCGATCACCAACGGGTGTGTGTTGAAAGTGTGCATTCAGTGTTTGGATGAGTTCGAGGCGAATCTTGGCACGTTCGAGGACGAACGTTGGTTTTAAAAAGGGGAGAATATAACGACCCGACCGATCGTTTTGAGAATTTAATCTCCGTTCCGCGACATAAGACCTAATTTCCCTAGACAGAGAAAGGGAGCATCATCTCTTTGGAAAAAAAAAATTAGTAAAAAAGAAAAAACCTAAGCAACGGCAGAAGACCCCACCTTCAATAAAAAAAAAATAACTTCATCACCAACACAACAACTATTACGATAACAAAATTCTCTTCAATTTCAGGAAATTCATCAACTGCCCACTTTCTCTTTTTCAATACCCATAAACCATAATTCTTGCCTTTAACACTTCATTATGACAATTTTAAGCTAAAGAAATATTGTATGAGAGTCAGCTATAAAGTCCAATCTTTGAGTGATAAAGAAGAGGAAAAAAATTTTAAAAAAAAAAATTCGGAAGAATATGAGTACTTAGCCGCAATTTTCTTCTTCTTCACACAAAAATCACAATCATTCACTATTTTTGATAGATTCCATTTCCACCCTTCATCAGCTGCATAACCCTCACGTACAACGAGCATCCACTCCTGATTTTCATCTATTTAATCACAAAAAAAAAGTCGCAAGCCGCAAAACAAAAACGGGAAAAGGGAGTTCAAGAAAATAAGGGAAACAGAGGATTTTGGGGGTTTTCACACAAATCGAACACGTCTTCCACTAGAATTAAATATATTTCATGAATTAGTTCTTGTTTTTATCTTTCAATTTGTGTTTTGGGTTGAGGGAAAATGTGGGTTTTGAAAGAAAATTCCTAAATTGAAAAATCATGAATTGAGGGACCAAATGATATCGGAATTTGATAAATTTTATACGGTTGAACTCGTATCGGAATGGGTAATCGGATTTTGTAAAATTTATCGGGTTCTGAGGTGCGAGCCCGGGGGTCGACTTTTGGGTCGATTTTCATAATTTTGTAAGGATTAAAACTTTATTATTCGAAATCATTCCTTATACATGTTATGTGTATTTTGAAGTTGTTTTAGTTGATTTTGAGCCGTCCGGAGGTCTTTTCGCTCGAGAAGTTCACTTTTGAGTACCAGGTTGTCGTCTTTGAGGTAAGTATCTTGCCTAACCTTGTGTGGTTGAACTGTCTCTTAGGATTGAGTCTTCCTTGTTGATTGTAGTCCGTGTATGCGAGGTGACGAGTGCGTACTCGGACTTATTTGCAATTAGATTTCCCTTTTAGGATTCGTAGGTTTTTGTGTTACGTGTGTATGAATTGTAATTGCTACATTTGAATCCTTGATTGTTAATCTCATTTTTTCGTGTTTAAATTAGAATTACTTGCTTTTGGATTCCTTCGTTGGCTATTTGATCTTAATTGACATAACTGAACATTCTACCTCTCTTATCGTCATGCTATATTTCTTCTTAAATTGCCTGATTGACTATAATTAGTGTCATCTAGCCCTATAGTTGACTAGCTGTAGTTGGAACATCTATTCGTTGGAGTCAAGCATGCCCGTAAGTCTTGCATTGTGACTTATATGACTTTTCCCTTAAGTGCTACCTAGGTCTGGTTGTTAAACATTTATGTTATTGATATTCCTTGATGTTGTCTATTGCTGGGCCTTTGTTCAATCCGAGTTTTATTCCGTGAAGTTAACTGTTTAAGCGAGATTGGTTATAGCTGTTTTCCCTTACCGGGATGATGTTGCTTTCATTGTTGATTCCCTTACCAGGATGGTATGGTTTCTATTACTGTTTGTGTTTTCAATGATATTGTTTGCATTGTTGACTCCCTTGCCGGGATGTTGTGATTTATGATTCTTATTGTTGATTTTTCTTGCCAAATTATTGTTCTTGATATTGTTTGAGTGAGGAAGAGTGTAAAGCACGAGGGGACATTTTGTGCCATGTTTATGTTATTTTAGCACGAAGGGACATTCCATGCCATGTTTATGATATTTTAATATGAGGGGACATTCGGTGCCATGTTTATGATATTTTAGCACGAGGGGACATTCCGTGCCATGTTTATGATATGTTAGCACGAGGTGACATTCCGTGCCATGCTTATGATATTTTAGCACGAGGGGACATTCCGTGCCGTTTTTATTTATTTTTTTGTGAGGATGAGAGTAAAAGCACGAAGGGTGATGTCGTGCACTTGTCTTTGTATTATTATGCCTGTGGATTTCTATTTGATATTTTTCCGCACTTATTTATGTCTTGTTATTGCTTCCGTTGTCTTCTCTCTGATATTTTCTGTGGATATTTGCTTCGTCATGATTGTTTCGTATTTGATATTTTCTGTACTTGTTAAGTGTTGATATTTCGTTGTTTCAATTTAGATATTCATACTGATCTCTTACTGTATTATTGAAAGACTTGATGTTTCTCCTGTACTGTATGGCAATTCCTGGGTTACGGACTTAATTCCGGTAGATTTATCTTGAGGGGGACTATGAATAAAAGGTTCTATTGAAAATTATTATTGGAAAAGTAATGATTTCGAGGGAGATTATGATTGAAGAATTTTTATATCGAAGGCATATTTGAAAAGCATTCGTCTTGCATAAATGATATTTGAAAGCAAGTTATTGGAAATGCATATTTGGAAATTTCGTATTTTGAAAGAAACTATGTTCTAAGTAATCCTCTCTATTAAATATACTTATATATACATCTAGAGAAAGTGTGTTTTTCAAAGGAGATCATTTTAAACTGAAATGATTATATTTGCAAGTTTTCAATATGAACTTCTGTTTAAGGGTTCCCACCAGTTTATTTATTTTGATGGCTGAGTTCCGATGTGAACAACAGACGCATGGTTGAGTTATCGGTGTCTCTAGTGTGTTGTGTTTTCTTCCGGTTTGACTTGTTTTGCTGTCCACCTTTTTGTGTATTTTCATGCTGTCCCGTTGGTTAATTTATGAAATTTCCTTCCGCTTTATACTGTCATGGTTGTAAATTATTCCGTGACGTCTTAGATAAATGTAGTGTTCGGTTATTTCTACATTCATGTCAGTTTATTTTATTAGACCGGTGGTGTCTTGCCAGTCCTCGTCACTACTCCACCGAGATTAGTCTTGATACTTACTGGGCACCGTTGTTGTGTGCTCATACTATACTTCTGCATATTTTTGTGAGCAGATCCAGGTATATATATATATATATATATATATATATATATATATTGTTAGTAGCTACGTGGATCGTTGCCGAGGAGACTCAAGGTAACCTGTTGCTGCGTTCGCAGGCTTCAGAGTCACCTTCTTACTAGTAGTATTCATTCACTATTGTATTTATATCCAAAAAGTTATAATTAGAAGTTGTAGAAGATTCGTAGAGCTTATGACTTGTATTACCGGTTTTGGGAAAATTATAATTCTGTCAAGATTTCTATATCGAGACTGCTAGATTTCTTTTATTATTTTTATTACTCTGTAAATATTAGGCTTACCTAGTCCCTAAGGCTAGATGCCATCACGTTACCCAACAGAGAGAAATTTGAGTCGTGACAATAGTATACTACAATAATATACTTCAAGTGCTACTAATATATTAGTTTTGGTATACTATATGTTAGAATAAGTTATTTTAAAAAAATTAATTATATGAAAAAATATATAAAAAAATACTATACATGTTATCTTTCTCTGATATAGTAAAAAACTAAAGAGAGAAAAAAAATAAAGGAAACAAAAATGTGTGCAGAATTTGATTACGAAAAAATAGGAAATAAAGAAAAAATTTAGAAAAGGAGAAAAAAACAATAATAAAATGAAAGGAAAAACAAGAGAAAAGAAAACAGATATAATGTATAAGTTGTTTAATAACTAATTTAGAAAGGAAAATAAGAAAAAAATGACAAATGTATATTATATCACTTATATATTAAATAAATGAACGAATATTTATTGTATCAATTATCTTTTATTATTACATATAAAAAAGAACAAAGAAAAAGAGAAAAAAGGTGAATAAAATTAGAAAAAAAAGGAGTTAAATGAAATTAGAAAAGGAGAAGAAATAAAGAAATTGAACAAAAGAAAAACGAGAAAAGAATTAAGAAAAGGAGTCAAATTGAGCATGGAATCAAATTATGGTGGAAAAATAATAATATGATTGGGAAAAAACTAAATGAACAGAAGAGGAGAAAAAAACAAAAAATAAAGAGGCAATTGCCCACAAAGGTTATAATATGCAGGAAGGGTAATTAGTTTGATGGGTAGAAATGTAAATGGTTAGACAATGGTGATTAGTTATGTTTTTGCAGGTAAAACTATAAAACTTCACAAAATTAACCCAACTTGAATTGAAATGAGTTGGGTTAAGATGAGGTGAGTTCAACAAATGGACGCACTAATGACCACTCCAACCTTGGACGGATAGGGTGGGTCACAAATGAATTTGAGCTCAAATTCTCATTCCTACCACTAACTAAACGTGTTTTGTAATTTGACTTAATTTTAACGGTTAAAACATGATTTTTATAATTCAGGGATACATTCTATCAATAAGATTGCTGCACAGGATTTAAAAAAAAAAGAAATTAAAAGCCACAGACAAAAAAAAAAGAACAAGAAAGGTAGCTGAAAGAGGCTCAAATGGGCAATTAACTTGCTTCCTCGCTGGTGTCATCTTCCCATTCATGGCCATCTTTGGGACTTTGAATAGACTACTCCATTAAGTATTGGGCTTCTCGCATGGGCCATGTGTAGCATAATCCTATTCTTACGCAATAACATGTATTTTCATTCCCTAAAAATGGACAGTTTTGGCAAATCTCCTTATTTTGAACAACATAAAGCAAGTCAAGTACATGTAGAATATGAATATGATGAAAGAAAAGAAATAAGATATACTATCAAAATTATAATAGAAAAAAGGGAAGGAATTATTAGCTCATTTCCGAAATAGTTTTGGCATATGGTGATATTGACTCTTTTATTTTAGCACAATAAAAATGAATTAATATATGGGTCATTATTTGTTTACCCGTAAAACAGTACAGTTGAATTTGTTACGTGATTTATAGACAAGCGAACTGATTTGATCCCAAAATGATAAATAAATAAAACGAAAATATAAGACTTAGCATTGAAATCGAGATAAATAGCAGACAACCTGGTTCTGGGAGCAAGGCTTCCGAATGCATCATTATGAACAATGTAGACAGAAAATAAAGTACTATTTAGCTTGAGAATAATGTGTAGCATAAATTTGTCAGAGATTTTGTATCCTACAATGATTGGTGAAGCAGCTATTTATAGCTATACCTATGGAACAAGATCCTAGGATCAAGCCCCTCTTAAATAACAATAAAGGGAGCCATTGATGAATATGTAATGGCAGGCCATGAAAGCCAAAATTCTCGGCAACGACTGCATATTTAATACTGAGGAATATTCTTCATTAAATGCCAACTGGTGACAAACACTCATTTGCTTATGTTGATTGCGTTCCCTTCAGGGTCTATCCGGTACCAACTGAAGTTGTTGTCCTCGATTTTGGTTTTCACTCGATTCATCTTCTGTCTGCCTCTGGTTCCACTTGTCACGCCATCATTCGAGTATTTAATATAAATCAATTTCATCCTATATAGATAGCCCCCCTGCTTTCTGATGGCACATCTTTGTGTCATCGGGAAGTTGGTTGTCACGACCCGAATTTTTTACCGTCGAGACCATGATGGCGCCTAACGTTGAACCCGCTTGTAACGACCCAAAATCCAACAAGGTCGTGATGGCGCCGGACACCACTGTCAGGCAAGCCAACACTCAATAGTTAATTAAATTCCTATTTTAGTATTTGAAATCGTTACTTTTCATTTCATTATATAATAATCAATAAAATTTACTGAGTGAATAACTCTGCTTTAACAATTCAATTAACAAATACATCCCAAAGTCATCCTAGAACCCGGTTTCACAAGTGCACGAGCAATTTCTAAGAAAAACCAACTGAAATACAATAACCGTCCGGAATACAAATGGGACAGTAAAGAAAGTACAACTCAATACTCTGAAGGAGGCTCTGCTGGCTGCGGGTCGTCTCGAGAGGTGCAACTCGCCTAAGTACCTGTCACGACCCCAAATCGTAACAGGTTGTGATGGCGTCTATAAAGGAACTAGCTAGCCAACCATCACATCACTACCCAATCGTTCTATTATAATATTTCACAAATCAATAACAAACAGCAAACAGAGTATAATTAATTTCATTAAGTCTTTACGTCCCCATAATAATCTAACAGTCTAAACAAAACCTCCCAAGACTGGAGTCAACATGGTCACGAGCATCTAAGAAATAAAACTAACTCTGCTAATGTCTTAAGCAATGTCTATGAAATAAATATTAATACTAATAAAGGAAGGGAAATGGAGAAGTTGCGGATGCTAGGAAGCTACCTCGAAATCCCAATGTTGCTGCTAACGGACGAAGATGGCTACTGCTCAGCACTAGTACCTGGATCTGCACACAGGGGTGCAGGGAGTAATGATGAGTACGCCAACTCAGTAGTAATAAAAATAAATCACAGTCTGAGAAATAAGAAACACACAGCACAAACACCAATCCAAAAATAGTAAAACATCAAGTCTCAATACCGTATACATAAGTTCAAAAACCAATTTCCAGAAACTCCTTTGAAACAAGTATGTTTTCAATATATCTCGGTAAAACTCTCAGTAAAAATCAGTTTGAAAAATGAAGTGAATCATAGTAAAAAACTCAGTAAAATTATCATAAATCTGCCCCTCTGGCCATAATCATTTCTCGTAATTTCCCTCATCATCTCACCATCACTCAGTATTAGCCCAGCGGGCAACCTCACAGTCACTCAGTATCAGCCCATCAGGCAACCTCAATGTCACTCATTATCAGCCCATCAGGCAACCTCACAATCACTCAGTATCAGCCCCGCGGGCAACCTCACAGTCACTCAGTATCAACCCCGCGGGCAACATCACTCAGTAGGTACTTGCGCTCACTGGGGGTGTGTACAGACTCCGGAGGGGCTCCTACAGCCCAAGCACTATAACAAGCCACATCATGTCATAAATCACTCACAATATTGGCCCTCGGCCTCTCTCGTATCATAACATCCTCACAATACTGGCCAGTAGCCTTACTCAGTAAGACACTCTCAACATGCCACTCGGGCCACAAATATACTGGGTTCTCGACCCAAAAACAGTGTTTCATTTTCAAGAAATAATATCAAAATACTCTAAGTGTCAAAACAATTATCAAGAAAAGACTGAGTGAAAATCATAACATATCAAGTGAGGAATAATAGTAAAACAGCCCCCAAGGGGTAAACAGACCGGCACTAGGCCCCAAACATGGCTTACAACCCAAATCATATCAAAGTATATCAATACTATTAAGCATATGCTTAAAAATCGGTTTCGCAACTCAATAGTTTCCTAAATAGGGAATATATTTCCAAAGTTCCAATCTTTGCATTCCAAAATCCGTGAAAGGATGCAAGGTCCGGGGTTTCATACCCTCAGGACAGGATTTAAAGACATTACTTACCTCAAACTAGCCCAAAAAGCTACTCTGCGACCCGCTTGCCTCTCGTATCAACTTCCGAGCGCTCCAAATCTATAAAGATCAGACCTTTATCATCAAATTATGTTTAAGGAATGAATTCCAATTGAAAAATACCAATTTTAGCTCAAAACTCGAAATTAGCCAAAACCCGACCCCTGAGCCCGCATCTCGGAACTCGACAAATTTGATACCAAAATGTTCTTCATCATCTCACGAGTCCGTACATATAAAGAACGCTAAAATCGGAGTCTGTTTGACCCCTCAAATTGACCCCTAAAGGTCTCATAATCTCAAGCCCTAACTCCCTCTTTCTCTACTGATTTTCATGAATAAAACACTGATATTATATTCCTAAATCACCTCAATGATGCACCAACGTTTCCCTCTTCAAAATCCCTCAAAAACCTCAGAACCCGTACAACAATGGTGAAAAGAGGGTTAAAAATCGCGAAGTCTCCTTTTTATACTTTTCTGCCTAGGTTTTTCGCACCTGCGGTCCTTTTCTCGCACCTACGGTCAATTCAACCGCACCTGCGACTTTCATTAAACGGGCTAATTTCCGCACCAGCGCCCACCTCTTTCGCACCTGTGACTTCGCAGGTGCAATCCTCCTCCCGCACTTGCGATCCTCTACTGAGCCTCCCAAAATCCGCATTTGTGGAGCTTTGCTCGCTCCTGCGGGCCCGCACCTGCGGTCAAACTTCCGCAGGTGCGGTTACACCAGCACCAGCAGTTGAAGCAGCATTTTACCAACTTCAAAACTTCTGTTAATCACCCGAAATCAATCCCGAGCCCCTTGGGATCCCAACCAAATTTACCAACACATCATAAATGATCATTAAAACTTAGTTGCACTCTCAAAACGCTAAATATAACCTCAAAACACCAAAATCGCATCGGATTCAAGCCTAAGAACTTTGAAATTTCTAAAATCCACCAACGATGCTGAAACTATCCAAAACAACTCCGATGAACCTGAAATTTTGCAGACATATAAAAAATGACATTACGAACCTGTTCCAACTTCCGGAATTCCATTCCGACCCCTATTGCCTATTTTTCACTGCCGGCCGGAAATCGCCAAAAACAAACTTTCGTCATTTCAAGCCTAATTCTACACCGGACATCACAAAAATATTTCGAACACACTCCTAAGTCCCAAATAACCTAACGAAGATATCCGTACCATAAAATCCGCATTGCGAGGTCGTTTACCAATAAGTCAACTCTTAGTTGACTTTTCCCACTTTAAGGCTATTTTTAAAGGCTAAGTGCCTAAATTCTCATTACAACCATTTCGATTTCAAGCTTACCAACTCTAACACATCAATAACAGTATAACCAACCTATGAGAAGTCAATAACAGTAATTATAATGCAAATTCTACGGAACGACCGTTCAGGTCGTTGCATTCTACCCCACTTAAACATACGTTCGTCCTCGAACGTGCCCAGAGTTGTTCCAAACACCACCTAAATTGCTATGTAACCTACCATGCACATATTCATAGGTGATTCCACGTCACCTTACCCCATGTAGGTCTAATAGCACAACACAATTGAAATTTCGAAGTCTGATCCTGACCCATAAACCTTATAACTAAATTTCCACTTCTGAATCCATTCACAAGATCAAATTTTCCACGACTATAAGCTGAAATAGTCTGAACAGGCATTATCAAGCCTTATCTTCAACACAAGATGAAATCACATAATATACCGCGTGACTCAACACTAAAAGCGATGACTCCTAATCCCAATCGCTACTCATAACAACCCAATACCGGTTAATAACTTCTTATCAAATAAAACCTCGCTTAAACACCTTCATATGGTGCCGATGATGAAAGAAACACGTAAAAACCAGCAACCATTCGTCTGATCAGCATCAATACCATCTAGAGCCATAACTTGTGCAACTCGTGCACTCAATAACAAAATCCCAAGAGCTCAATTCATAAAATAGAGAAGACTCACACGAGAGAACTATCTTGTCATTAACTATTACCATCACAACATCATGCTAGAAGCCTGACACACACACAAAAAAATCTGAACACACGAATCTGACACCAAGGATCATACCTCTACCTAACTCTGCTGCAATGCGTGATCCTATTCAAACACTGGACCACATGAAATACTCCAAGACACCTTGCTCAAAATCAATAACCATGCGAAATTCAACATCAATTACTCAAAGTGTATTACCATAACCACGGGGGAAATCGGACGATACCATGCCACCCGAACCAACAATAACATAACCAACACGTCTCAATCCTGCAACACCCAATTACTTACCTTAATCAAATCTAGCTAATAAGCCCAATTAGAACCGCACCCTATGCACATATAACCAATGATCACAACTCCTCGAACACTGAAAGGTAACTCATAGATCACTCCTAAGCACGAATAATCTCAAAGACAATCAAATGGTACATCACTCAACAATAGCAATTTGGAGTCAACAATTCCGACTCAGTGTAGAATACACACCCATACTGGCCTACCAATAATTCTAAATCAACTCTGGTCATCCACATCAGGTAGATAGCTCTCCAACGGTTCATAATGACTGAATCATGACATATACTAACACCTGACTAGCTTTGCTCGCATCATCATAGTTCAACACTACAAAATAATCTGTTCATTAGAACTCTTAGTCTCAAAGTCTATGAAGCGCACAAATTTACCATATATGATCCCAACTCCACCGCTCGAATATATAACATGTCTCTAATACTCAATCATTCCATAAGGGATACCCCCATAATTCTTTTGTGTCACCAAGCAACCTTGAATATCCGCAGTTGATCCAACAAGAGAGCGCCATAATTCCAATGAAGCACCCTTAACTCGACACATTATCGTTTCAGAATATATACCCTCGTCCAGTCATACCAATTAGTGATATCATCTACCTAGTCATCTAAAACTGCCGATGCTGTCTAAGAATTTCACATATGCAATTTCTAAACTCTACAGCACATACCGCATACACTACGCCATCTTATGATAAATATGAGAACTTCATGCTCCCTTCGTAGCCATAAACAACTAAGTTCCCAACTAGCCAAGAACTTTCCATTTGATTCCATCTAGAAGCAAAATCACCATACACCACACGGCCCTCACGTCAGTAGAATATACATCTCTAACCGTGGTAGAAACCATCAAGAACTCCCGAATCACATTTGTACAACACCAAACCACCAGGATTGACTCCTTCTAACTCAACCAAGCTACGCATGCCACCAAATCCCAAGAGAATTGCTAAGAAACACCTGTAACAACTCATTACCTTATAAACACCCAAAGAACTAACCATATCCCTTATCATGTCGATCTGACGTACTACCAAGCTGTCCTATTTATCCAAGTTCCTTCTGACTTACCTTTGAATTGATACTTCTTCTTGCCATAATATCGCGATTATCAATCCCGACTCACCGCACGAAACCCGAGCAAAAGAAATATACCTTCTAAGGCTCATAACTCGCGGAATACTCTCTCAACATCCCCAAAGCACCACTTCAAAATACTTACCCTGAATAGACTTCATGCGAACTTAAAGTCATTACCTTCGCTTTCCTAATACTGATGAATAGAATCCATGATAATGCAAATACACCACAAGCCTTGACACCTTCCTCGTAAATCTCAGTTCTAGCCCTTATCACACCTTGAAGATCCTCGATCTCTACATATAACCTTGAATCCGTCTGAACCAATCTCGAACGTCATTTACTCTACGCAATTTCAATTACACTAACCAAGTAAACAGAACGACCTGAACCCGCTTGCAGTCCATATACTAGGAAAGTAATCCGCACATTTAGAGCAACAAGCAAACTCATACTCTACACACACTCCCATTTCAAGTACAACTCAATCATTCAATAAATTCCATTATCCGTAAGGTACATTATAACCTATATCGAAGAATTCCCCGTTACTCGAGCCATTCCCAGACTTAACCTCTGTAGGGAAATAATTGATTCACCAACATACCTCAAACAGAAACCACTACAACACATAATCGTGTAATCAACTTATCAATAACGAATTCCCCCACTAGGCTCAAAGCCAAGGATCAAGAAAAATAATAACTCACGATGCCCACACATTATCACTGCCACCGTACTGTGGTGGGATTCAACTAAATCCTTCATACGCTCATATGACCCAGACCATCTAACCCTCAACTCGTATGCAAATCTCGCATTCACTATTGTAATGATCATGCCAACTCCCACAATCGAGCTAAACTCAAATTACAACATGCATCATCTACTGCTAGAAAAGAACTTACTACTGATCAACATAAGGATCACATACCTCAGGACAACCCGCAGGAGATACCCCTTCCTACTTAGCCTAAAAATGATATCTCCCTATACACTTCCAAAAATCATAGCTATCACGCAATCACTATACCTTCCTATATTAGAACACAACCACTGCCTGCCCTCCAAACATCCCATTAAGCGGTATAAGAACCTGAAGCTGATGGCAATACTAACACTGGAGCTGTGGTCAAGGAATTCTTGGGCTTCTGGAAGCTCTACTCACACTCGTCTGACCACATATATACCTTCACTAGACACCACGTGCCCCCAGAATGCTACTGAACTGAGCAAAAAATCCACACTTGGGGTACTTCGCACAAAGCTTCTCCTCCCTATATCCTTGTAATACCATCATCAAACGCTGAATATGTTATCCCTCGCTACGAGAGTACGACAGAATGCCATCAATGGACATAATAATAAAGGAGTTATAACACGGCTGAATACACCGGCAATCAAATACATAGACTCTGTTGGGGCATTGGTCAGCTCAAAAGACATCACATGAACTCAGAACATAACAAAAAAACCCACTTCACTCCACAACTTAACTACACGAGAGGTCCTTCAATACTCATAACTTGAATCCATATTCTAACTTAAGACTGAAGTCAATTACTCAATGATTCTTTCTACATCTCCCGCTAATCCATTCTTGACACAATCAAACAACCTGAACACATCTAACTATCAATCACACTCACCATGTAGTCATCTAGTCGCAAAGTTCCATCAATAAGGACACAAACGGACATATAAGTCCCCAAATAGGTGTGCTCACACAATGAAATCTCAGCACCCATGTCATAGAAAATATTAGGCCTCAAGTCCTTCCGACTGGCCCATTATCAACATGCTAAACATCACATCTCACCCATGGAAGTCACAAGCCGCCGACGCATAACTGATACCAAGCGCTCGCGTGCGCATCTGAATACATGAAAGGAATTCAAAGAGTTATGCTTTTGGCTGAATAAATAGATTCGCATGACAAAAATTCAAGAACGTGGAATGTTTCCTAAGGGTTCTACAGCCTCTAGAAGATAAGTACAGACGTCTCCATACCGATCCGCAAGACCCTACTGAACCTGCTTATGACCGTTGAGTCCTATTTAACCTAGAGCTCTGATACCAACTTGTCACGACCCCAAATCCTAACAGGTCGTGATGGAGCCTATCGTGGAACTAGGCTAGCCAACCATCACATCACTACCCAATCGTGCTATTATAATATTTCACAAATCAATAACAAAAAGCAAACAGAGTATAATTAATTCCATTAAGTCTTTACGTCCCCATAATAATCTAACAGTCTAAACAAAACCTCCCAAGATTGGAGTCAACATGGTCACGAGCATCTAAGAAATAAAACTAACTCTGCTAATATCTTAAACAATGTCTATGAAATAAATACTAATACTAATAAAGGAAGGGAAATGGAGAAGCTGTGGATGCTGGACAGCTACCTCGAAATCCCAAAGCTGCTGCTAACGAACGAAGATGGCTACTGCTCAGCACTAGTACCTGGATCTGCACAGAGGGGTGCATGGAGTAATGATGAGTACGCCAACTCAGTAGTAATGAAAATAAATCACAGTCTGAGAAATAAGAAACACACAGCACAAACACCAATCCACAAACAGTAAAACATCAAGTCTCAATACCGTATACATAAGTTCAAAAACCAATTTATAGAAACTCCTTTGAAACAAGTATGTTTTCAATATGATGTTTTATACTTCAATACCACACAAGAGGGGAAGGTGATTTGTGTGGTATCCAATTTTTCGAGTGCTGTCTTACTAGAAGAACCTGGTTCTTCTTGGTGTTCTAACTTTTACTGTTGCGGAATAATAAATGCAGTAGAGTAAAAACACAGAGCTTTTTAAGTGGAAAACACCTGGCTCAAAAGGTGAAAAAACCACGACCTACTCCTCAGTAGGATTTTCCCAAACTCTTCACTACAACTCTGAGCCAAACAACATTTACAAAATAAACTCTTTTGTAAACCTAGGACTAACTCTAATCCCTTTGTGGAAACCTAGCCTCTAGCTAATTGCGACAAACTTCAAGTTAACTCTAACTTGAACAGTGTGTACCTATTACAATTTCTTCTAAGAAAGATGAAAGATACAATATTAAAATACCTACTATAACCAACTAGACTCGAAAGACAAACAGATGGAACTGGTTCTTCTAGTTGGTCAGTAGCCTTTGTGTCGCACAAGTATTCTCCTTGCAAAATATCTCTGGGAATTTTGCTTTCAATTCTTGTTTCACTTCTGCCTTTGTGCTATCAATCCTTCAGTAGGAATACTTCAACATTATATAGTGCCAGTAGTTCAGATGTTCTTGTTTAGTTCTAATGCAACTCTTCCTTGGTGGAAGAGTTTGTGTTTATCTCAACTTCTTTCCTTTGTTACTGTCCTTGCTGAACTCGATCTATGACCTCTCATCAATTTGCAACCTTTTTGCATTAGGAGACAATCTTCTTGGTTCATGGATAATTCAATCACATTTATCTCCTGTACATAGACGGTTCTTGTGCCACTTGGACTGTTCAAGTATGTTTGCCCTGATGGACCTGGTTCAACTGAGTAGACATTTGTCAATCTTCAAAACCATGCAGTGACTTGGGTCAACAAATTCCCCCTTTTGGATGATGACAAACTCCGTGCTTAACCCTGTATACACTTCAAACACTTTGTATGGTTTTAAGCATTTATCATAGAGAGACCAGGTTCATTAGGTTATAAATATCACAATAGTTTAAAATTTGAATTTGAAAAGCATATTCTTCCCCCTTTTGGCATCATCGAAAAGTTACAAAATGATAAACTTACCAGAGTTTATTAACAATTACTCATGGTCATTTAGGCAACTACAGGTGCAAACATGATTTAATCATCAAAAGAAACCAAAAAATGTAAGATACGTAAGAAACTGAGACAAAGTCAATAACTAACAAAAGCACAAGTCATCGATTAGGCAGTAATCAAACACCATACACAGAAAGAACTAAAAAAGTCATAACCATGAGCAAAACATAAAAATAGAAACAGAACAAATCCCGAACTGGGCATTAAGAGGGGTTTTGGTAGCTCTGGACATCCTAAGGTTGGGTAGGTGCAGATGAGGTTGGGTTCTTGGCTTGAAGGAGAGAAAGCATTTGTTGAAGAACACCTTCATTTTTCTCCTTCTCCTTTGCTAGTTCAACTATGAGAGCATCCCGCTCATCTTCCACCTCATGAAGGCGAGATTTCAATCTAAGGATCTCCTCATCCTTCATCTCTCCTTCCTGCACCAATGACTTGACTTTGCTGTTGACTGGCTGCTTCCTAGATGAACCAGGTTCATCTTCCGGAACATTGACAATATAATCACAAGTCAACAAAGTGTTCTTCCCAAAATAATCCTTAGCATTAGACATCTCATCTTTCTTCACCGGAACCTCAAAGTCGGCAAGTACAGTCGTCAGAATAAAGCCATAAGGAATAGCGTGTACTTTGGTTCCATTTACAACTCTGTCCAAGAGCTGAATGAGAAAAGCTCGCCAGTTAATCTGCTTACCTCTATACAAACATTCCATAAGCGTTAAGTCCATATAGTTGGCAATGTGCCTTCTCTCTTGTCTTGGCAGCAAGAACTTGATCACGAATTCAAAGAATAACTTGTGTTGGGGCCTCATTTCACTTTTGAACACTGGCCTGGGCTCAGCTTCCTCCTCATTCTCACAAAATAATCTAGTGATGTTGAGAGCTGAGTCCATTCCATCAAGACTAGGCCATATTTGCCTAGTGTAATCATCGTAGCCCTCAGCAGGTATGTTCAGAATCTCTCCCAATTCCTTTGCATCAAAAGTGATCTGAATTCCTTTGACTGTGGAGGTTACCCTGCCATTATTGACACTTGCATTGGCCATAAACTCCACCAGTTCGTTCCTTGCCAGCCTTCCTTCCAGGTGAAGGACCATGTACTTCTACCCCTGCACATCCAGCGTATCCGGTAGATACAACATCCGAGGTTCATCAAGATCTTTCACCAGCTTCCCTTTCAGAATTGTACGCTTGCCAAACATGGTGAGTTTGTTAGATTTCACACCAGACATCTCTTCTTCTCCTCTACTCCATTCGTTTTCTTCTTCTTCAACAACCTTCACTTTCTTGGCCTTGGACCTGGACCTTTTAGCAGTGCTTGAGGGTGTGGCAGACACAATAGCTGACTTCTTTGAAGAAGCCTTAGCCTTCTTCGGCTTGGGTGTCTCAACCACAACTGGAGCAGGCTGCTCCTCGTGATGGACCAGGTCCATCATATCATCATCAACAATTACAGCCTCAAAAGGCTCTCCTACCTTTTCCTTTCCCTTTGAAGCTTTCTTTTTCTTGCTCTCTCTCAGAGCCCTTTCTAACTCTTCTTCACCTTGTCGAACAACACTTCGTGTAGCACCAACTTCTGGGGCAGGAGCATCAACAGACACAGAAGCTTTCCATTTCTTTGGAGGAACTGGGGTAGTGACTCTCTTGAACGTTTGAGATCTCTTCTTTTTGGGGTTATAAAACTCCCCCAGCTTCCTCAACATCTTAGCCAGTGTCTCCTCGATAAATGAACTAGGTTCATCTGCTGATTTTGGTAAGCTCTCTTGACCAGCTGCTGCTTCCTCAACAATACTTACCCCTAAATTAGTGACACCTTCTACAACAATCTCATGAACAGGACCACAAATAGCCAAAGTGGTACTGTCCTCCCCAGAATCCCTTACAAAACTTCTTTCTACCTCTTTCACAAGAATTTTATCTTTTCCCAATTTTCTCCGACTATCAGGCACTTCAACATCAACAACTGACCCAACCAACACAAACTATTTTCAGTAGTACCAATTTCAGAATTAACTTCAAGATTACCTTGCTCAGAACTGGATGATCCTGGTGCTTCATCCTCATTAGCGGATTTGAAGGATTCACTTGAAGATTCAGACTCAGGAACCTCGTTGGCTCCAAGAATTTTGCACGAGAGCCAGAAGCAACAGATTTCCTGGCAAGAACTTTCACTCTTCGTGCCCTGGGGGCTGGAGTAGGGTTAGGTGTGGGTTCAAGAACTAGAGGGTTTTCAGGGATTGAAGATCTGACTGGAGATTGTGAACTATATACTGATGGGGAATTAGACTTAGAGTCTTCACGTCCTCCATCGTAATCACGTATGGATGATGAAGAGGAAGAAGAGGCAGGAGGTGGTGAAGACATTGTTATGGTCGTTTTAGGGAGAGACGAAGATTTTATCAGTTTTGATTTCAGAAGAATGAAGAACTTGGTTCTACTTGTTATGTTATGAAAAGGGGAGGTAATTATGACCTTTTTATAAGATGTGGATAGAAATAATACAACGGGCAGAGCATTTAATTAAGAGGGAGTCTAATCAACATAGGAGTGTCATTGATTTGACAGTTAAGAATCCCCTAAATCTAGGCTAATTGAGTAGCGATGGGACTTCTTGAAACTAGTTCATTTTGGGATAAGTACTGAGAATTTGAGTTGAACCAAATAAGGATAGAGTCTTGCTCATGTGTGACTATTATTATTTCAATAAATGTATGGAGATGAGCACGTACCTTGTTAGTCAGATGAACTAGCAGCGATGAACCATGTTCATCGTGTTAAAGTCTTTAATTTGTATCAATTTACAAAGATAGAAAAACATCATTAGCAACCATGGAATCATATTAACACATGGCAAGAGAGTATGGAAGTAAAGTCATGATACTGAGTAATGATTAGTCTGGTTAATTATCTATGTTAGTGTTTCTAGCCGATTTGTCTTTTTTTTTTTCATTTTTGGTTTTCAATTAGGTGATCTTAATCATCCCTAATTCAAGCCGGTTTCTCTCAAAATGCTCCCTACTCAGTGTTTTAGTAAAGATATATGCAATTTGCTTGTCAGTAGCACTAAATTCAATTGCGATCATTCCCTTTTCATAGTTATCCCTAAGGAAGTGGTGTCTAACATCTATGTGCTTAGTTCTCTTATGATGAACTGGGTTCTTGGTCATACTAATTGCACTTGTGTTATCACAGAAAATAGGAATGCATCCCACATCTATACCAAAGTTCATGAGTTGTTGCTTGATCTACAGCAACTGAGCACATCATGAGGCTGCAACCACATATTGAGCCTTAGCAGTAGACAAAGCTACCGAATTTTGCTTCTTGGTGGCCCAAGACACAAGGCAGGAGCCCAAAAAGTGATCCATGCCTGAAGTACTTTTCCTGTCAACCAGGAAATCTGCATAATCAACATCAACATATCCTACCAGGTCGAAATTACTATCTTTAGGATACCAAAGGCACAAATCAGTGGTGCCTTTCAGGTATCTCAAAATTCTCTTCACTACAGCTAGGTGGGACTCCTTTGGATTTGCTTGAAACCTAGCACACAGTCCTACACTAAACACAATATCAGGTCTACTGGCAGTGAGATATAATAGAGACCCAATCATCTCTCTGTATAGCTTCTGATCAACTGATGAACCAGGTTCATCCACATCCAATTTTGTAGTTGTGGCTATGGGGGTGTCTATTTCCTTTGAGTCTTCCATTTTAAATTTCTTGAGCAATTCTTTCACATACTTTTGTTGATGGATCATTGTTCCATTTGAGTTTTGCTTGATTTGCAAACCTAAGAAGAAGTTTAGCTCACCCATCATACTCATTTCAAACTCACTCCCCATAAGCATAGCAAATTCCTTACTCAATTTTTCAGAAGTCGCCCCAAATATGATATCATCCACATATATTTGCACAACCAGGAGTTCTTTACCCTTTTCCTTTAAGAACAAGGTGCTGTCAATTTTGCCTCGTTTGTATCCATGTTCTAGCATGAATTTTGATAGTCGCTCATACCATGCTCTAGGTGATTGTTTGAGATCATATAGAGCCTTGTCAAGTTTGTATACGTGGTCAGGTGACTCCTTGCTTTCAAAACCTGGAGGCTGTTTGACAAATACATCTTCTTTCAGATAGCCATTGAGAAAAGCACTCTTAACATCCATCTGATGGAGAGTGAATTCTATGTGTGCAGCAAATGCTATAAGAAGTCTGATTGCCTCCAGTCTTGCCAGAGGGGCAAAGGTCTCATCATAGTCAATTCCCTCTTCTTGACTGTATCCTTGAACAACCAGTCTAGCCTTGTTTCTTGTAACAGTTCCATCTTCATCGAGCTTGTTCCTGAAGACCCACTTTGTGCCAATTACTGATCTTTCTAGTGGTCTGGGTACTAAGTGCCATACTTTACTTCTTTCAAATTGATTCAGCTCCTCTTGCATGGCATTTACCCAGTCAGCATCCTGTAGGGCTTCACCAGTGTTCTTTGGTTCAATCAAGGATAGAAAGGCATCAACCGCATACAGATTTTTCAAGGAAGATCTTGTTTTGATTCCAGATGTCAAATATGTTATGATGTTCTTAAGAGGGTGAGAACTCTGGTATCTGTGTGGTTTGAGCACCAATTGTTCACTTCTAGATAGTTCCATGGTTTCTTGTTGTGGAACATGATCAGGGCCAGGGAGCAGATGTTGAGTTCCCCCTGTCATGTTGCTTGGGGTAGTTGGACCTGGTCCATCACCCGTTCTATCTTCCATATTTGCTTCAATGTGTTCACTGCTTCTCACTAGTCCAAGCTTCTCGTCTTCTTGTTCCTGTCTCTCAGAACGAGTGTTAGTTTCATCAAAGACAACATGCACACTCTCTTCTACACACATAGTTATTTTATTGTACACTTTATAAGCTTTGCTGTGTCATGAATATCCCAAGAATACTCCCTCATCACTTCTGGGATCAAATTTACCTAGGGAATCTTTGCAATTATTGTGCACAAAGCACTTGCATCCGAAAGCCCTAAGGTGGGATATGTTGGGCTTTCTCCCTTTAAGTAATTCATAAGGAGTTTTCTCTACCAGTGGCCTGGTCATGCATCTATTTATTATGTAGCATGCAGTGTTTATTGCTTCTGCCCAGAAGCTGTGGGGTAGTTTGCTAGAAAGAAGCATGGTTCTTGCCATGTCTTCAAGAGTTCTATTCTTTCTTTCAACAACCCCATTTTGCTGTGGGGTTCTAGGGGCAGAAAAGTTGTGATTGATACCATGTTCATCACAGAACTCAGCAAACTTTGCATTCTCAAATTCAGTACCATGATCAGATCTTATTGATGCTAGTTGATTTCCTAACTGATTTTGAGTTTTCTTAACAAATGAGGTGAACATATCAAATGCTTCATCCTTAGATGTCAGAAATAAGGTCCAAGTGAACCTTGAATAGTCATCAACTAGCACCATTACATATTTCTTACCACCTCTGCTCAGAGTTCTCATAGGACCACATAGATCTATATGAACCAGTTCCAACGTCCTGGTGGTACTGACCATTTTCTTACTTTTGAAAGAAGAACTTACCTGCTTCCCCCTTGCACATGCCTCGCAAACTTTGTCTTCCTTGAACTTAATGTTAGGAAGCCCTACCACTAAGTCTTTAGAGACTAGTTTGTTTAGCTGATTTAGACTTGCGTGACCAAGTCTTTTGTGCCACAGGAGAGGATCACTGTCCAACACACTTAAACAAGTGAGTTCATTTTCAGACAGTGTGGATAAGTCTATGACATAGATGTTATTCATTCTTTTTCCCTGCAAAATAATCTTGTCAGTAAGCAGGTTGATCACAAAACATTTTGTGGAAGTAAAGGCAACTAGGTTACCTCTGTCACGCAGTTGTGACACACTAATCAGGCTATATTTCAAGCCATCTATCAGATACACATGTTCAATTGAACATGTGTCATCCTTACCTACCTTACCAACTCCAATAATTTCACCTTTCTTTCTATTTCAAAAGGAGACATTTCCTCATTTGAGGCTTTCAAGTGAAAGGAACTGTTCCTTGTTCCCTGTCATATGCTTTGAGCAGCCACTATCCAAATACCAAATTTGGCTGCTTCCTCTCACTTGAGCCTACAAAAGAAATCAGGGGTTAGTTTTAAGAACCCAAACCAATTTGGGTCCTTTTCTATGAGAGAATGGATGAATCAAGCTTTTTCTGTTTCAATTTGGCAGCCAGGTTTTCTTTTTAACAAAACTCTCATTTCTTCGACTAGCCTGCTCCTTTGTAGTATACTTAATTTTGTAGTGGCCAGTCTTACCACAATGGGTGCAGATTTTATTCTCAGGGAGAGTGATATACTTGCTTTTGGGATCCCACTTGGGCAATTGACTCCTAAAGCCAAGCCCTCTCCGGTTGCTACTATGATTTTCTTGAAGCCATGTCAAGGCATCAGAGGATTTATTCCATTTACAAGTTCGGTCTAATTCATGTTTGACTTTGCCAAGTTCTTCTTTAAGTGTTCTTATCTGTTCATCCTTGGTATACATATTATCTTTTGGTTTTCCCATATTTTCTTCTAACATGATATGAGAATGATCAACAACCTTTTTACTGGATCCTAACTTCAGTTTTAAGTTTTCAGATTTTAGTTCTAGAATCTTAGTTTCAAGTGGATGAACCTGGTTCAACAAGACAATGTTTTTCTCTTTAGATTCACTTACTCTAATTTCCAGGTTCATGCATTTTTCTTTTAGCATTGCACATTCTTTAGAGAGTTGATCCTTCTCTTTAGTTGTTTCTTCAGAATCATCCATGAAATCAAGTAGCAACTTAGAGAGTTTTTCTTTAGTTAGAAACTTTATTTTGTTTTTAAGGCGAGAGATACTTACCTCTGGTTCTTCATGTGATTCCTCATCAGATTATCCAATTTCCATGAGCGCCTGATCTTCAGTTTCACCATCTTCTGATTCTTCATCTGAACTTTCCCCCCAAGAAGTAACCATAGCTTTTGTTATGGTTTTCTTGGGTTGGACCAATTCCTTCTTTCATATCTCTTCTTTTTCCATTCCAATTCCCACTGAGGGCAGTTCTTGATAAGGTGGTCAGTTTTTCCACACTTGTAGCATCCCTCGTTGGTTGGCCTTTCTGGTGCTTTTGCTTTGTTGTAATTTCCTCCTCTAGAGATGCCTTTCTTCCTCATGAGAAATGTTCTGAATTCTTTGGTAATCATTGCCATCTCATCTTCCTCGAGATCTGCTCCCTCAGTGATCCTTAGTGCTAGACTCCTCTCCTTCTTTGGACCATCCATCTTCATTGTCTGTCTTCTGAGTTCATAGGCAGTAAGGTTTCCAATTAGCTCGTCCAATTCGAGGGTTGCCATATTTTTGGATTCCTGGGTAGTAGTGATTTTGCTTTCCTAGGAAATTGGCAAGACCCTTGTCAGGATTTTTTCTACCCTGTCTTCTTCAAGAATTACTCTACCAAGAGACTTAAGTTCATTTGTCAAGGTTGTGAATCTTGTGTACATCTCTTGGATTGTCTCACCTTCTTTCATAGTGAAGTTTTCATACTAAGAGTATAATAGAGTACCTCGTGATCTTTTTACCTGAGGTGTTCCTTCATGGGATACTTGCAAGGTATCCCATATTTCTTTGGCAGTGGTGCAACTTTGGATTCTGCTATACTCATCTGGACCTAGTCCACACACTAGCCACTTTTTGGCCTTTGCATTCTTTTCCCATTTCTTTAGATCCACAGCAGTGCAGTGCGCTCTAGTCTTTGGTACATCTACACCTTCAACAGTATTTTTCATGGTAGCTAGAGGACCATCAGTGACTATGTCCCAGAGTTCATAGTCTTCTCCGATCAGGTGGTCCTTCATCCTATTCTTCCCCCAGGAGTAATATTGGCCATTGAAGAGTGGTGGCCTTGCAGTTTATTGACCCTCCCAGTTTCCAGGTGGTGCACTCATTTGATCTTTTCCAAGGTGTTAGCCTTTTCAATAATAACCTGCTCTGATACCAATTGATGTTTTATAATTCAATACCACACAAGAAGGGGGGTGATTTGTGTGGTGTCCAATTTTTCGAGTGCTGTCTTACTAGAATAACCTGGTTCTTCTTGGTGTTCTAACTTTTACTATTGCGAAATAATAAATACAGTAAAGTAAAAACACAGAGATTTTTACGTGGAAAACACCTGGCTCAAAAGGTGAAAAAACCACGACCTACTCCTCAGTAGGATTTTTCCAAACTCTTCACTACAACTATGATCCAAACAACATTTACAAAATAAACTCTTTTGTAAACCTAGGACTAACTCTAATCCCTTTTTAGCAACCTAGCCTCTAGCTAATGGCGACAAGCTTCAAGTTAACTCTAACTTGAACAGTGTGTACCTATTACAATTGCTTCTAAGAAAGCTGAAATATACAATATTAAAATACCTACTATAACTAACTAGACTCGAAAGACAAACAGATGGAACTGGTTCTTCTAGCTAGTCAGTAGCCTTTGTGTCGCACAAGGATTCTGCTTGCAAAATATCTCTGGGAATTTTGCTTTCAATTCTTGTTTCACTTCTGCCTTTGTGCGATCAATCATTCAGTAGGAATACTTCAATATTATATAGCGCCAATAGTTGAGATGTTCTGGTTTAGTTCTAATGCAACTCTTCCTTGGTGGGAGAGTTTGTATTTATCTCAACTTCTTTCCTTTGTTACTGTCCTTACTGAACTCGAACTCTGACCTCTCATCAATTTGCAACCTTTTCGCATTAGGAGACAATCTTCTTGGTTCATGGATAATTCACAATCACTTTTATCTCCTGTACATAGACGGTTCTTGTGCCACTGGGACTGTTCAAGTATGTTTGCCCTGATGGACCTGGTTCAAAGTAAAACTCTCAGTAAAAATCAGTTTGAAAAATTAAGTGAATTGTAGTCAAAAACTCAGTAAAATCATCATAAATCTGCCCCTAGGGCCATAATCATTTCTCGTAACAATTTCTCTTAGCATCTCACCATCACTCAGTATCAGCCCAGCGGGCAACCTCACAGTCACTCAGTATCAGCCCATCAGGCAACCTCACTGTCACTCATTATCATCCCATCAGGCAACCTCACAGTCACTCAGTATCAGCCCCGCGGGCAACCTCACAGTCACTCAGTATCAGCACCGCGGGTAACATCACTCAGTATGTACCTGCGCTCAATGGGGGGTGTGTACAGACTTCGGAGGGGATCCTACAGCCCAAGCGCTATAACAAGCCACATCATGGCATAAATCACTCACAATATTGTCCCTCGGCCTCTCTCGTATCATAACATCCTCACAATATTGGCCCGCAACCTCACTCAGTCAGACACTCTCAACATGCCACTCGGGCCACAAATATACCGGGTTCTCGACCCAAAAACAATGTTTCATTTTCAAAAAATAATATCAAAATACTCTGAGTGTCAAAACAATTATCAAGAAAAGACTGAGTGAAAATCATATCATATCAAGTGAGGGAAAATAGTAAAACAGCCCCCAAGGGGTAAACAGATCGGCAACTAGGCCCCAAACATGGCTTACAACCCAAATCATATCAAAATATATCAATACTATTAAGCATAGGCTTAAAAATCAGTTTCGCAACTAAATAGTTGCCTAAATAGGGAATATATTTTAAAAGTTCCAATCTTTGCATTCCAAAATCCGTGAAAGGATGCAAGGTTCGGGGTTTCATACCCTCGGGGTAGGATTTAAAAATATTACTTACCTCAAACTAGCCCAAAAAGCTACTCTGCGACCCGCTTGCCTCTCGTATCAACTTCCGAGTGCTCCAAATCTATAAAGACTCATTGCATTATGTTTAAGGAATGAATTCCAATTGAAAAATACCAATTTTAGCTCAAAACCCGAAAATATGCCAAAACCCGATCCCCGGGCCCGCGTCCCGGAACTCGACAAATTTTATACCAAAATGTTCTTCATCATCTCACGAGTCCGTACATATAAAGAACGCTAAAATCGGAGTCCGTTTGACCCTTCAAATCGGCTCCTAAAGGTCTCATAATCTTAAGCCCTAACTCCCTGTTTCTCTACTGATTTTCATGAATTAAATACTGATATTATTTTCCTAAATCACCTATAATCGAGCTATTAGGTCCAAAAAGCTTACCTCAATGAAGCACCAACGTTTTCCTCTTCAAAATCCCTCAAAAACTTCGGAACCCGTACAACAATGGTGAAAAGAGGGTTAAAAATCGCGAAGTCTCCTTTTTATACTTTTCTGCGCTGGTTTTTTGCACCTGCGGTCAATTCAACCGCACCTGCGACTTTCATTAAACGGGCTAATTTCCGTACATGCGCCCCCTTTTTCGCACTTGTGTCTTCGCAGGTGCGATCCTCCTATTGCACCTGCGATCCTCTATTGAGCCTCCCAAAATCCGCATCTGCGGAGCTTTGCTCGCTCCTGCGGGCCGGCACCTGCGGTCAAACTTCCGCAGGTGCGGTTACACCAGCACCAGCAGCTGAAACTGCATTTCACCAACTTCAAAACTTCTGTTATCACCCAAAATCATTCCCGAGCCTCTCGGGATCCCAACCAAATTTACCAACACATCATAAATGACCATTAAAATTTAGTTTCACTCTCAAAACGCTAAATATAACCTCAAAACTCCAAAATCGCATCGGATTCAAGCCTAAGAACTTTAAAATTTCTAAAATCCACCAACGGTGCCGAAACTATCCAAAACAACTCCGATTAACCTGAAATTTTGCAGACATATCCAAAATGACATTACGAACCTGTTCCAACTTCCGGGATTCCATTCCGACCCCTATAGCCTATTTTCCATTGCCGACCGGAAATCGCCAAAAACTAACTTTCGCCATTTCAAGCCTAATTCTACACCGGACATCACAAAAATATTTCGATCACACTCCTAAGTCCCAAATCACCTAACGAAGCTATCCGTATTATAAAATCCGCATTTCGAGGTAGTTTACCAATAAGTCAACTCTCAATTGACTTTTCCCACTTTAAGGTTATTTTTAAAGGCTAAGTGCCTAAATTCTCATTACAACCATTTCGATTTCAAGCCTACCAACTCTAACACATCAATAACAGTATAACCAACCTATGACAAGTCAATAACAGTAATTATAATGCAAATTCTATGGAACGACCGACCGGGTCGTCACATTCTCCCCCACTTAAACATACGTTCGTCCTCGAACGTACCCAGAGTTGTTCCAAACACCACCAAAATTGTTGTGTAACCTACCATGCACATATTCAGAGGTAATTCCACGTCACCTTACCCCATATAGGTCTAATAGCACAACACAGTTGAAATTTCGAAGTCCGATCTTGACCCATAAACCTTAGAACTAAATTTCCACTTTTGAATCCATTCACAAGATCAAATTTCCACGACTATAAGCTGAAATAGTTTGAACACGCAGTATCAAGCCATATCCGCAACACAAGATGAAATCACATAATATACCGCGTGACTCAACACTCATAGCGATGACTCCTAATCCCAATCGCTGCTCATAACAACCCAATACCGGTAAATAACCTCTTATCAAACAAAACCTCGCTTAAACACCTTCATATGGTGCCGATGATGAAAGAAACATGTAGAAACCACCAACCATTCGTCCGATCAGCATCAATACCATCCAGAGCCATAACTTGTGCAACTCGTGCACTCAATAACAACATCCCAAGAGCTTAATTCATAAAATAGAGAAGACTCACACGAGAGGACTATCCTGTCATTAACTATTACCATCAAAACATCATGCTAGAAGCCTGGCACACACCCAAAAAAAATCAGAATACACGAATCTGACACCAAGGATCATACCTCTACCTAACTCTGCTGCAACGCATGATCCTATTCAAACGCTGGACCACACGAAATACTCAGGGACACCTTGTTCAAAATCAATAACCATGCGAAATTCAACATCAAGTACTCAAATTTCATTACCATAACCATGGGGGAAATCAGACGATACCATGCCACCCGAACGAACAATAACATAACCAACACATCTTAATCCTGCAGCACCCAATTACTTACCTTACTCAAATCTAGCTAATAAGCGCAATTAGAACCGCACCCTATGCACATATAACCAATGATCACAACTCCTCGAACACTGAAAGGTAACTCATAGATCACTCCTAAGCACGAATAATCTCAATGACAATCAAATGGTACATCCCTCAACAATAGCAATTTGGAGTCAACAATTCCGACTCAGTGTAGAACACACACCCATACTGGCCTGCCAAATAATTCTAAATCAACTCTAGTCATCCACATCAGGTAGATAGCTCTCCAACGGTTCATAATGACTGAATCATGACATATACTAACACCTGACTAGCTTTGCTTGCATCATCATAATTCACAACCACAAAATAATCTGTTCATTAGAACTCTTAGTCTCAAAGTCCATGAAGCGCATAAATTTACCATATATGATCCCAACTCCACCGCTCGAATATATAACATGTCTCTAATACTCAATCATTCCACAAGGGATACCCCCATAATTCTTTTGTGTCACCAAGCAACCTTGAATATCCGCAGTCGATCCAACAAAAGAGCGTCGTAATTCCAATAAAGCACCTTTTACTCGACACATTGTCATTTTAGAATGTATACCCTCGTCCAGTCATACCAATTAGTGATATCATCTACCTAGTCGTCTAAAACTGCCGATGTTGTCTAAGAATTTCATATATGCAATTTCTCAACTCTACAACACATACCGCATACACTAGGCCATCCTATGATAAATATGAGAACTTCATGCTCCCTTCCTAGCCACAAACAACTACGTGCCCAACTAGCCAAGAACTTTCCATTTGCTCCCATCTAGAAGGGAAATCACCATACACCACATGGCATTCACGCTAGTAGAATATACATCTCTAGCCGTGGTAGAAACCATCAAGAACTCCCGAATCACATTTGTACAACACCAAACCGCCAAGACTGGCTCCTTCTAACTCAACCAAGCTACGCATGCCACCAAATCCCAAGAGAATTGCTAAGAAACACCTGTAACAACTCATTACCTTATAAACACCTAAAGAACTAACAATATCCCTTATCATGCCGATCCGACGTACTACCAAGCTGTCCTATTTATCCAAGTTCCTTCTGACTTACCTTCGAATTGATACTTCTTCTTGCCATAACATTGCAATTCTCAATCCCGACTCACCGCTCAAAACCCGAGCAAAAGAAATATACCGTCCAAGGCTCATAACTCGCTGAATACTCTCTCAAACATCCCCAAAGAACCACATCAAAATTCTCACCCTGAATAGACTTCATGCGAATTTAAAGTCATTACCTTCGCTTTCTTGATACTGATGAATAGAATCCATGATAATGCAAATACACCACAAGCCTTGACACCTTCCCCATAAATCTTAGTTCTAGCCCTTCTCACACCTTGAAGATCCTCAATCGCTACATATAACCTTGAATCCGTCTGAACCATTCTCGAACGTCATTTACTCTACGCAATTTCAATTACACTAACCAAGTAAACAGAACGACCTGACCCGCTTGCAATCCACATACTAGGAAAGTAATCCGCACATTTGGAGCAACAAACAAACTCATACTCTGCATACACTAACCTTTCAAGTACAACTCAATCATTCAACAAATTCCATTATCCATAAGGTACATTACAACTTGTATCGAAGAATTCCCCGATACTCGAGCCATTCCCAGACTCCACCTCTGCAGGGCAATAACTGATTCACCAACATACCTCGAAACGAAACCAATACAACACATAATCGTGTAATCAACTTATCAATAACGAACTCCCCCACTTGGCTCAAAGCCAAGGATCAAGACAAATAATAACTCACGATGCCCACACATTATCACTGCCACCATACTGTGGTGGGATTCAACTAAATCCTTCATACGCTCATATGACCCAGACCATCTAACCCTCAACTCGTATGCAAATCTTGCATTCACCATTGTAATGATCATACCAAATCCCACAAGCGAGCTAAACTCAAATTACAACATACATCATCTACTAGTAAAAAAGAACTTACTATAGATCAACATAAGGATCACATACCTCAGGACAACCCGCAGGAGATGCCCCTGCCTGCTTAGCATCAAAATGATATCTCCCTATTCACTTCCGAAAATCATAGCTATCACGCAATCACTATACCTTCATATATTAGAACACAATCACTGCATGCCCTCCAGACATCCCATTAAGCGGTATAAGAACCTGAAGCTGATGGCAATACTAACACTGGAGCTGTGGTCAAGGAATTCTTGGGCTTCTGAAGCCCTACTCACACTCGTCTGACCACATAGATACCTTCATTAGACACCACGTGTCCCCAGAATGCTACTGAACTGAGCCAAAAATTCACACTTGGAGAACATTGCACAAAGATTCTCCTCCCTATATCCTTCTAATACCATCATCAAATGCTGAATATGTTATCCCTGGCTACGAGAGTACGACATGATGCCATCAATGGACACAATAATAAAGGAGTTATAACACGGATGAATACACCGGCAATCGAATACATAGACGCTGCTGGGGCATTGGTCAGCTCAAAAGACATCACAGAACTCAAAACATAACAGGAATACCCACTTCACTCCACAACTAAACTACACGAGAGGTCCTTCAATACTGATAACTTGAATCCATATTCTAACTTAAGACTAAAGTCAATTACTCAATGATGCTTGCTACATCTCTCGCTAATCCATTCTTGACACAATCAAACAACCTGAACACATCTAACTATAAATAACACTCACCATGTAGTCATCTAGTCACAAAGTTCCATCAATAAGGACACAAACGGACATATAAGTCCCCAAATACGTGTGCTCACAAAACGAAATCTCAGCACACATGTCAAAGACAAAATCCAGCCTCAAGTCCTTCCGACTGGCCCATTATCAACATGTTAAAAATCACATCTCACCCATGGAAGTCACAAGCCGCCGACGCACAACTGATACCAAGCGCTCGCGTGCGCATTCGAATACATGAAAGGAATTCAAAGAGTTACGCTTTTGGATGAATAAATGGATTCGCACGACAAGAATTCAAGAATGTATAATGTTTCCTAAGGATTCTGCAGCCTCTCGAAGATAAGTACAGACGTCTCCATACCGATCCGCAAGACCTTACTGAACCTGCTCATGACCGTTGAGTCCTATGTAACCTAGAGCTCTGATACCTACTTGTCACGACCCCAAATCCTAACAGGTCGTGATGGCTCCTATCGTGGAACTAGGCAAGCCAACCATTACATAACTACCCAATCGCTCTATTATATTATTTCACAAATCAATAACCAAAAGCAAACATAGTATAATTTATTTTATTAAGTCTTTACGTCCCCATAATAATCTAATAGTCTAAACAAAACCTCCGAAGACTGGAGTCAACATGGTCACGAGCATCTAAGAAATAAAACTAACTCTGCTAATGTCTTAAACAATGTCTATGAAATAAATACTAATACTAATAAAGGAAGGGAAATGGAGAAGCTGCGGATGCTGGGCAGCTACCTCATAATCCCAAAGCTGCTGCTAACGAACGAAAATGGCTACTGCTCAGCACTAGTACCTGGATCTGCGCACAGGGGTGCAGGGAGTAATGATGAGTACGCCAACTGATAAGTTGGTATTTTACCAACTTATTTCCTCTTAATACTCAACCTTTTGTGCAATCTTGTTGATAAACTAACGTTTTTATTGATCTTTATTGGTATATTTCAGGTATCAAATGATTTAAAGTGATTGTGGAAAAATAATGTGAAAACAAGTCAAAAAAGAGCAAAATTGGAAAAATGAAGTCTGCCTAGTTTTTACACTGTGCGATCGCGAAGTATTATGTGCGATTGCATAGGTTCATGAAGTAATACAGTGCGACCGCATGGTTGTGGATGCAAACACACAAAAGAAGGAGAGGTCAGTCAGCAGATGGTCAAACCTACTGTGCGAACGCAGGGTTATAGAGGCTATCACATTGAATGGGAAAGTCAACTCTCTACGAACACAGTCTTCTAAGTGTGATCGCATAATAGGTTTTCTGGGCAGTTTTGTAATTTCATGTTTTAATCCCCAAACCTCTTTAATACCCTACCTAGCAGATATTTTCTGCATCTTTTGGCATATCTTTGGGCTTTGTAAATATACATTTGAGCGAGAAGAACAAGTCTTGAAGCTAGGGTTTGCACACACACTTGGATTTGAAGATTTCACTCTTGTGGTTAAGATTTTCTTACCCATTTATGTTTGTTTCTTCATTTCCTTGATTTGTATTGAATATTAAAATGTTTAGTATTTGATTTCAACACTTGAATCTTGTTTATGGAAATATTCATATTTAATGTGTGGATTAAATACCTTGTTGTGCTTATATATTGAATAATTTTATTATATTTATGAAGTGAGTTATTGTTTCTTTAATTATTCTTGTTCTTTAATATTTACAAAGGGATAAGCTAACCCTAGGACTCTCCCATTAACTCCGAATCAATTTTAGAAAATATAATTTGGGGTTGGGAAAGATTAATTAACAAGAACTTGAGGCTTTAACCCTCATTTTATAGATTCTACCTAGGGATAGGATTGAACTACTTGTAGCCATATCCGGGTGTGCTTAATATCTTAATTGGGTTAGAAATAATTCAAGAAGTCTTGTTAGTCTTTGGAAAAAGCTAATTAAGAATTATTATCCGTGGCTAATTAACATAAACTCGCTCATATTTGTAAAATCGTGAAATACATTGGATCGTTACTTGAGTGGAATTCTCGAAGCATCCATACTTGTTGCCATTGATCATTTTACTTGCTTTCTAGGTTAGTTTATATTTTCGCATTTGGTTATAAACATTTTCCAAACCAAAATCTTATCTGTTTGGCATTGCGCGATAAAGTGATAATTCTCTTGCATTCTTAATCGCCTCCATATTGTTCTCTGTGGGATTCGACCCCAACCTTGTTGGGTTACTATATTTGACATCGATCGCTTACACTATTTTAAGGTGTAATTTGAGCGTATCAATTTTTGGTGCCGTTGCCGGGGAACAATTGGCGTAATTTAGGGTTTTTGAGAAATAAGCATAAGTGCTTCGATCCAAACTTGTGAATATTTGTGTAATTATTTTTCTTGTTTATTTCCTTAAATTTTCATTAAAAAAGTGCATCATATAATAAAAATTGGTCGAATGGTAGTTGTTTATATTTTGATGACCCTTGTCCTTATTGTGGAGGACCACACTCGTGGAAAAATTGTTTAAATTCTCACGGGGATGGATTGTGCGCACAATATCAAACCCATTAATGGAGTATTTGTGATAGGTGTGTTGCCAAAATGGTCATTGGTATGATTGTGCATATTTGTCCGTCCCTTCCCCGAGCCCCACTATGATGAATCTACTTTTTGTGTTGGAAATTTTAGGGGCAATGAAGTGGAGGAAATTGAGCATGGTAGAAATGGAGAGTTCAAGCTCATGTTGGAGTGTTACTTGAAGGATGAAGTCATGAGCAAAATGCCTTGGAAGAACTTTTGGAGACTAGTCTCCAATATGATTTGGCACTTGAGAGTTAAAACTCACAAATGGATAAAATGATTGAAGCTTCGAGGGTTCAAAAAGCCTTCGAGATGAGTGAAAGCCAAGAACCTTCTTTGGAGGTTGAAGTTGAAAATTCTTCCTTGGTACTTGAACAAAACCAAGAAGAACTCTCAAATGCTCAAAATGAGAGGATGATGCTCATGTTGAAGGCCATTCTTGAAAATGAGGAAAAGCACAACTTTGCACTTGAGGAATTGAAGCATGAAGTAACTCAAAATGATGAACACATCCGCACTTTGGAAGATCAAATGCAAGCATTGATGGAGGCTCACCGTGCCTCTCAAGTTGAAAGTGTGGATGAAAGCCAAGATGAGTTCAATTCCGAGGGTGAGAGTGAATTTTACTTTGAGGAATCAAGCTTTGAACATCCGCCAACCGACTCCATGAGTGTTAGTGATATCGAGAAAATATGTAATTAGAGTCAACCGGGGTGATTGAATTTTATTTTGAAATTGACTCTATTCCGGGGGAAAATGAGGATGTCAAAATCTGGAAAAATTTGCAAGTTGGAAGTTTGAAGGCACATTCCAAGCATTTTTCAACATTGGAATTGTGTGGTAAAACGGAAGTTGAACTACACGAATCAATGGAGTGTTGCGAGGAGGAAAATTGCATACCATACATCTTGCAATTTGAGGAAACAAGAAAACAAAATGACATTCCTCACATGAGAGCCAAGAAGTGCAAAATGAAGAAATTGAGGCTTGGGTAGATCATCTACTTACCCCCCCCCACCGCGCATGGTCACAAGCTTGATTCCAATCTAGGTGCCCAATTCATATCATCCAAGTGGCGAGAAAAGTGGTAAAGTGATTTTCGTCGTGCCACGACGTTACATACGGCGCTTGGTGGGAGGCAACCCATCGTTTTTCAATTTGTTTTGGTTATTTATGAAATTTCCTTTTTTAGAATAGCTTATTATATTTTTTCTAACCAATCTGCCAAGTTTCAGAATTTTTGGAGTTGATTTGAGCAGGTCGGGGTGACCGGGCGGCCACAAAATAGTGCTGGTACAAAACAATTATAGTGCATCACACTGTTGCACTATGCGATCGTAGCGTAACAAGTGCAATCGCATAGTGGTCAGCCTCCAGTGTACTCTGCGATCGCATAGTTAACAATGCTATCACATACACTGCCAAAACTTTAAACTGCGCGATCGCAGTTTCTTATGTGCGAACGCACTGCTTCCAGGTAAAGAAATCTGACATTTAACACTGTAACCGCCCATTTTCCCATCTTCCTACCCAAAACAGATTTCCCCACTTCCATACCCTCACAATTCCTCAAAAGTCTTTCTTCTTTCAATTTCACGCAATTAATCAAGGTCAATCTCTCCAGTATGTGACTCTCACACTCTACTCTTTCTTTAACAAATTTTAATTTTTGTGTGAATGTAAATAAACACTTACCTTTCTTCTTTCCCCATCTCCATCTTTTATGATTTTTTGTAGAGATTTTGTTTCTCTTTGAGTTTGATTGTGTGATTGCTTGTTGGGTGAGGTTGGTTGAGTGAACTTGTGGGAATTTTGAACAAAAATCCGGGCCAAATCTGTGCTTAAATGTCCTAAAAATGGGTGTGCAAAATCTGTGCCCTTTTTGTGTTTGAAGAAATGCCCAAGAGAAAGAAAATAACTGGGTGAAACATACCCTGTGCAATCGCCTTGCACTGTCTGCGATCGCACTGTGTCAAAACTTTGCTAGGTAAAAAAATACACTGTGCGATCGCATAGCACTGTCCGCGATTGCACAGTGCTGCCAGCAGTAGCCCGGAATTTTCTCTTCTGTGATTGCAGTTATACTGATGCGATCGCACTGCCTTCCAATATTGGCAGTGAACCAGTAGCTCGGCAAATTTTCTTGTTGTTGCTTCGCAGCCCTTTTCTTTGGCCTAAATACATTGTAATACTGTGTATAAGGTACCTATTGATGCGTTTAACATTTGGTTTCAATTTGTAGGTACTTTGTGCACACAATGGCCTCGGAAAATGTTGACAACGTGCAAAATGTGCAAGGATTTATTCCCCCAGCTGTGGAAGAAGAGTATTTTGATGCAACGAGATTCACGGCACCTGAATGTGAACGGAATTATGATAGGCTCATGTCAAAGAGCATTGTCAGAGAAAAGGGCATCCATCTCGACAAACTCAAAGCTAAGATGCCGGAGTTTCTCTGGCGATTGACCGATAGTGGATGGATATGCTTTGGTCCCGAGCCAATCAAGGTGAACTACACAATGGTTCGTGAATTTTATGCCAATGCCGATGTACATACTTTTGTCAGAGGAAAGTGGATAGACTTTGGACCTAAGGTGATAAATGCACACTATGGGCTTCCTGATGAGGATAATGAGATATACAGAGCGAGGGGAAGAGAGAGGGGAGCAGAGTGTTGTTGAAAAGCTTCATGATAGGGTGCAGTCGACTTGGGCAAGAATTCATAAAGGGGTTGATTCTATCGAGTTCACTGTGGAAGCCAAAATTTGGATATCTATTATTTGTGCCAGGATTTTGCCGACTAGGCATGGGACTGAGGTGACGCCTGAAAAGGTGTTAATGATCGCTGCTATTATGGATGGCTTACCGGTGAACGTGGGCCAGCACATCATTAGTGAGATTGAGGAAGCGTGCAATGGAAGTTCAAGCAGCCTATTCTTCCCCTCTTTGATCACTCAGCTGTGTTACAATGCTCAGGTGCTACCAAACCCGACCGATGTGGAAAAGGACACTGCTGTAGCAATTTACCCATTGCTTAGAAAAGGGCCAGATGGCAAGAAGAAGAAGAAGAAGAGAAGGATTGATGTGCTATCTCCTTCATTCAGACAGTTTGATGAGACCGCAGAGGGATCTGGTGGTGCCTCCACAGATGCAGCAGGGTCACAGGGCCCCACAGAGCCCCTTCCTTATGATCCCCCACTATGCGCCACATTTCCCATCAGATCTATGGTGTGGATGCTCACATTCGACAGCTTGTTGCAGGTCTTCCCTCCGGTCCATCTGGTAAGGCACTTTGACTGGGTCAGGTAAGAAGTCACCGACCTTGGATGATGTAGTGCTGGAGCAAAAGGCAATCAAGAACATATTAGAGGACATGAGCAGGAGACAGGGAAAACTTGAAAGGCGACCGATTAAATTCAAGGAGCATGAAAAGAAGAAAAGCAAGTTTCTGTCGAGGATGATGCACAAGTTGAGTTCTCTATGTGACTCACAGGATTCTGATGTTGACGATGAGAATATGGAGCTTCGATTTCCCACCATCTCCAGCTCTGAGTGATGCAGTTTCAGGGAGCACCTCCTTCATTTTACCTTGTTTTGATTAGTTGCATTGGGGACAATGCAGCACTTTAGGTTGGGGGTGGCTCATATGTTATCTCACATGGAGCATGACATACTTTTTGTGACTTGTGTGGATTGGCTAATTTTTTTTAGTTTATTTATAATATTTTGTTGGTTTTTATTTTTGTTCTTAGTTGTTTGTATTTTGATTTTTAATTTTAATAGTAGTATTTAGCATTCTTGCTTTTTCTTGTTGATTTTTATTTTTCTTGTTATTATTTGTGTTTATTTTTGTTTTTGTTTTTGTTTGAGTATAGTAGTATTAATGAAACTCCTTGGTTTTTCTTTCTACCGCGATTCTTTTCTAAGATAATTTATTTGTGTTGAACCGGATGACTTTTCCCTATGATGGATGTCATGACAACTTTTATAAGGGATTAGTCTTGTTTAGTTTTTTTGGTAGTTAATTTAGTAGTTAGGTGTGAATAAATTGGTTTTTGGGGTGTAGTCTTGTGTCCATAAGCCAAACATGTGACTTGTTTGGTACAAATATATTTTAAACCTTGGCATATGAGTCTTTAATATAAAAATAAAAATAACATATATATATATATATATGCAATACAAAAAACAAATTGAAATAATAAGAGTAATGTCCTTGTTGTGATTTTTAGATTTTAACTTTGGCTCTTTGATTCAGTAAATAGCCTCTTAGGCTACATATGACTTCCTTGAGTTTCATTGGTTTCAATTGGATTTTGGATTGTATTCCGTTTGAGTTTTCATGTGCCATGTGTGGTGAGATTTTATTGTAAAATTCTTTTGGCATCATTTGTAGTCTAGAACTTGCCCAGAATGTGCTTCAAGGCGAAATTTTAGATTAACTTGGTTTAAAAAATGATATTAGGCCTTCCTTGGACCAATTTTGTGCCTAAATTTCCTACCCATGAATATTTTCCCTAGTCAACCCTTTTGAGCTTTTTAACTTTTTCTTTGGCAGCCATGTTACAAGCTTCTTCTTTGGTTCTCTTATAAGAACCATACCTCCCTAAGTAATTTCAAGTATGAATATAGGCTAAAAGCCTAAGTTTAGGGGTGGAGGTTGAAAAAGTTGTGATATGGAGGCTCTTTTAAAAAAAAAAGTAAAAAGAGTTGTAAAAAAAATGGAAGAAAGTTTGAATAAATGGAAGACAAGGTAAATAAAAAAAGAGAGAAGAAAGGGTGAAAACATTCTTGAAGGAAGTGGACTTTTAATTGTGAAAAGGTATAGTGCTTAGGGAGGTTTTGAGTCACTTTTACCAAATTGTGCCCTACCTCAACCAAAAGCCTAAACTACAACCCTTTAAGTCCTAATTGATTTTGAACCAAGTGTGTCTACATTAGTGGAGAAATACATAAAGGGCAAGCCTATGGTACTACTTGTGTGCATTTGAATATCTTTGTGAGAGAGAGATGAATCTTCTATTTGACATCCCTTCTATGTTTTGAATTTCAATTTGTGAGTTTGGGATTCTCTCTTAAAGTGTGAGGGCACATGAAACTCGAGTTGTGAAACTAATCCCATTTTCAATTGGGAGGAATGAGCGAGGGAAGGCAATTGTGATGGAGAGGCAAATTGTGAATCTTTAGTGTCATGACTTGGTTGTTACTTTGGTTAATGTGTTGTTTAAGTTTTTGAAAATGAAATAACAAAAAGTTAGTGACTCATATGCCTTGGATTAATTGTTGGTACCAACCGAAGTCATTAGATTGTGCTTAAATTGACCCTTGTTGACTTGAAATGATACTTGATATGTCATTGAGCTTAAGTGATCTTATTCTTGTTGGATGTTCTTAGTTTTTGAATTGTTTGAGGACAAGCAATAGTTTAAGTTTGGGGGTTTGATAAGTTGGTATTTTACCAACTTATTTCCTCTTAATACTCAACCTTTTGTGCAATCTTGTTGAGAAACTAAGGTTTTATTGATCTTTATTGGTATATTTCAGGTATCAAATGATTTAGAATTGATTGTGGAAAAATAATGTGAAAACAAGTCAAAAAGGAGAAAAATTGGAGAAATGAAGTCTGCCCAGTTTTTAAACTGTGCGATCGCGAAGTATTATGTGCGATCGCATAGGTTCATGAAGTAATACAGTGCGACTGCATGGTTGTGGATGCAAACGCACAGAAGAAGGAGAGGTCAGTCAGCAAATGGTCAAACCTACTGTGCGAACACAGGGCTATAGAGGCGATCACATTGACTGGGAAAGTAAACTCTCTGCGAACGCAGGCTTCTAAGTGCGATCACATAGTAGGTTTTCTGGGCAGTCCTGGGCAATTTTGTAATTTCACGTTTTAATCCCCAAACCTCTTTTATACCCGACCTAGCAGATATTTTCTGCATATTTTGGCATATCTTTGGCTTTGTAAATGTATTTTTGAGAGAGAAGAACAAGTCTTGAAGCTAGGGTTTGCACACACACTTGGATTTGAAGATTTCACTCTTGTGGGTAAGGCTTTCTTACCCATTTATGTTTGTTTCTTCTTTTCCTTGATTTGTATTGAATATTAATATGTTTAGTATTGGTTTTCAACACTTGAATCTTGTTTATGGAAATATTCATATTTAAAGTTTGGACTAAATACCTTGTTGTGCTTATGTATTGAATGATTTTATTATATTTATGAAGTGGGTTATTGTTTCTTTAATTATTCTTGTTCTTTAATGTTTTCAAAGTGATTAGATAACCCTAGGACTTGCCCATTAACTCCGAATCAATTTTGGAAAAGATAATTTGGGGTTGAGAAAGATTAATTAACAAGAACTTGAGGCTTTAACCCTCATTTTATAGATTCTACCTAGGGATAAGATTAAACTACTTGTAGCCATATCCGGGTGTGCTTAATCTCTTAATTGGGTTAGGAATAATTCAATTAGGAAGTCTTGTTAGTCTTTGGAAAAAGCTAATTAAGAATTATTATCCGTGGATAATTAACATAAACTCGCTCATATGTGTAAAATCGTAAAATACATTGGATCGTTACTTGAGTGCAATTCCCGAAACATCCATACTTGTTGCCATTGATCATTTTACTTGCTTTCTAGGTTAGTTTATATTTTCGCATTTAGTTATAAACATTATCAAAACTAAAATCTTATGTGTTTGGCATTGCGCGATAAAGTTATAATTCTCTTGCATTCCTAATCGCCTCCATATTGTTCTCTATGGGATTCGACCCCAGCCTTGTTGGATTACTATATTTGACATCGATCTCTTACAATATTTTAAGGTGTAATTTGAGCGTATCACCAACTCTGTAGCATTGAAAATAAATCATAGCCTGAGAAATAAGAAACACACAGCACAAACACCAATCCACAAACAGTAAAACATCAAGTCTCAATACCGTATACATAAGTTCGAAAACCAATTTCCAGAAACTCCTTCGAAACAAGTATGTTTTCAATATATCTCAGTAAAAATTAGTTTGAAAAATCAAGTGAATCGTAGTCAAAAACTCAGTAAAATCATCATAAATCTGCCCCTCGGGCCATAATCATTTCTCTCAACAATTTCTCTCAGCATCTCACCATCACTCAGTATCAGCCTAGCGGGCAACCTCACAGTCACTCAGTATCAGCCCATCAGGCAACCTCACTGTCACTCATTATTAGCATATCAGGCAACCTACAATCACTCAGTATCAGCCCCGCGGGCAACCTCACAGTTACTCAGTATCAGCCCAGCGGGCAACATCACTCAGTAGGTACCTGTGCTCGCTGGGAGTGTGTACAGACTCCAGAGGGGCTCCTACAGCCCAAGTGCTATAACAAGCCACATCATAGGATAAATCACTCACAATATTGGCCCTCGGCCTCTCTCATATCATAACATCCTCACAATATTGGCCCGCAACTTCACTCAGTCAGACACTCTCAACATGCCACTCGGGCTATAAATATACCGGGTTCTCGACCCAAAAACAGTGTTTCATTTTCAAGAAATAATATCAAAATACTCTGAGTGTCAAAACAATTATCAAGACAATACTGAGTGAAAATCATAACATATCAAGTGAGAAAAAATAGTAAAACAACCCCCAAGGGGTAAACAGATGGGCACTAGGCCCCAAACATGGCTTACAGCCCAAATCATATCAAAATATATCAATACTATTAAGCATAGGCTTAAAAATTGGTTTCGCAAATCAATAGTTGCCTACATAGGGAATATATTTCCAAAGTTCCACTCTTTGCATTCCAAATTCCGTGAAAGGATGCAAGGTCCGGGGTTTCATACCCTCAGGACAAGATTTAAAGACATTACTTACCTCAAACTAACCCGAAAAGCTGCTCTGCGACCACCTTGCCTCTCGTATAAACTTCTGAGCGCTCCAAATCTATAAAAATCAGACCTTTATCATCAAATAATGTTTAAGGAATGAATTCCAATTGAAAAATACCAATTTTAGCTCAAAACCCAAAATTAGCCAAAACCCGACATTAGCCAAAACCCGACCCTAGGCCCGCATCTCGGAACTCGACAAATTTTATACCAAATGTTCTTCATCATCTCACGAGTCCGTACATGTAAAGAACGCTAAAATCGGAGTCCGTTTGACCCCTTAAATCGACCCTTAAAGGTCTCATAATCTCAAACCCTAACTCCCTCTTTCTCTATTAATTTTCATGAATTAAACACTGATATTATGTTCCTAAATCACCTATAATCGAGCTATTAAGTTCAAAAAGCTTACCTCAATGATGCACTAATGTTTCCCTCTTCAAAATCACTCAAAAACCTCGGAACCCGTACAACAATGGTGAAAAGAGGGTTAAAAATCGCGAAGTCTCCTTTTTATACTTTTCTACCCAGGTTTTTCGCACCTGCGGTCCTTTTCTCGCACCTGCGGCTTCACACCCGCGGCTTCGCACCTGCGGTCAATTTAACCGCACCTGCGACTTTCATTAAACGGGCTAATTTCCGCATCTGCGCCCCCTTTTCCGCACCTGAGACTTCGCAGGTGCGATCCTCCTCCCGCACCTGCGATCCTCAACTGAGCCTCCCAAAATCTGCATCTGTGGAGCTTTGCTCGCTCCTGCGTGCCGGCACCTGCGGTCAAACTTCCGCAGGTGCGGTTACACCAGCACCAGCAGCTGAAGCTGCATTTTACCAACTTCAAAACTTCTGTTAATCGTCCGAAATCAATCTCGAGCCCCTCGGGATCCCAACCAAATTTACCAACACATCCTAAATGATCATTCAAACTTAGTTGCGCTCTCAAAACGCTAAATATAACCTCAAAACACAAAAATCGCATCGGATTCAAGCCTAAGAACTTTAAAATTTCTAAAATCCACCAACGATGCCGAAACTATCCAAAACAACTCTGATTAACCTGAAATTTTGCAGACATATCCAAAATGACATTACGAACTTATTCCAACTTCCGGAATTCCATTCCGACCCCTATATCCTCTTTTCCACTGCCAACCGAAAATCGCCAAAAACTAACTATCGCCATTTCAAGCGTAATTCTACACCGGACATCACAAAAATATTTTGTACACACTCCTAAGTTCCAAATCACCTAACAAAGCTATCCGTACCATAAAATTTGCATTCCGAGGTCGTTTACCAATAAGTCAACTCTCAGTTGACTTTTCCCACTTTAAGGCTATTTTTAAAGGCTAAGTGCCTAAATTCTCATTACAACCATTTCGATTTCAAGCCTACCAACTCTAACACATTATAATAGTATAACCAACCTATGACAAGTCAATAACAATAATTATAATGCAAATTCTAGAGGTCAAATTAATATAGTCAAGTGTGATGTCAAATATGGACGTTATTATCAAATAACAATTAACTACAGGAAAGGACAACTTCTTTCCATAAATTATAAATTCCCAGTTTCCTTCATTTCAATTAGTAACTTATATCTTAAGGCAATTTAACGATTCATATCATAGATGGTATCCAACAAATATCATGCGTAGGAAATACCGAGCGTCGAATGGTCCGGACCTATAATAATAAAATGTGCACTGCCGAAGGGTCGAACGGCTCGAACCATAGATGCATCTATTACCCTGCTCGCGAATCGTACATGCGACGCGGTCAAATATAAATAATAGAGTTACCCCGCTCGCAAATTTTACATGCAACACAAGTACTCATAGATACACACATTCAAACAGTCCATCCAGGCTTTATCAGGAAAATAATTACCCAAGAAAGTGATAAATTCTCTTTTAATGGTCACAAAGATAATATTTAAATATTTTCTAGAAATTCATTTGCCAAGTTCGATAAGGTTTAAACATTTTTAAATTCATCAGTAAAGTTACAAGTACGACAAATAAAACATGCTTTTGGGTCCTAGACTACCCGGACATAAGCATGATAGTAGCTACGCACGGACTCCCGTCACCTCGTGCGTATGTAGCCCCCCACAAATAGTAGCACGTGATTGATTATTTCACCTATGGGGACAATTCCCTCTTACAAGGTTAGAAAGGAGACTTACCTCGCTCCGAAGTTCCATGACCGGCTTCCAAGCCCCTCAAATTGATGGACAACACCCCAAAACTATCCAAATAACGGGCAAACCAATGAAATATACTCTATTACTTATAACAATTCAATTTATATAAATTCCCAACTCCGCTCGGAAAGTTGACAAAGTTTCCCTCGGGCCCACGTTTTGGAATTCGACGAAACTCACACAATCCGACAACCCATTCCGATACGAGTTCAACCATGAAAAAATTATCGAATACTGACATCGGGTTGGCTTTCAAATCTTAAATTTTTATTTTTGGAAGATTTACAAAAAAAAAACAGATTTTTCTTCAATAAATTCATGGATTCATGATGTAAATGAGTATGGAATCATGAAATATAATCAATATAGGATAAGGAACACTTACCCCAATGTTTTCCCGTGAAAATCGCCAAAAAATCGCCCAAGAACCGTGCTTCAAAAATCCAAACGAAATGAAGGAAATGAGCATTTTTGGTCCTTAAGTTTCTGCCCATCCGTCACTAAAAGTCCACTAGAAACAGCTTTACCAGTCCCTATTCAAGCGATCATAACTTTCTGTACAAATGCCTACATGATGAATGGTTTAACTTTATGAAAACTAGAATCAAAGGGTTACAACTTTCATGTTTGCAAATTTTCAGATTCTTCACAGATTTCTAGATATAAGCTTCCAAAGTAGGCTCCTCGCATCAGAAATTTCTGGGAAAATTGCAAAAACAGCTTCAGCAGCCTTCATTCAATTGACCATAACTTTCTGTACAAATATCCAAATAATGAATGGTTTATCTTTCTGGAAACTAGAATGCAAGGGATACAACTTTCATGTTTTGAAAAGTTTCAGATTAATTATAGATTGCAAGATATGAGCTTCCAAAATCGACTCCACGCATCAGAAATTTTCTGGCGAACAACAGCTACAACAGAAAATTTCAGCAGCTTTCTTTGTCCGAAATCCATTCCGTTAACCTTACGAAATCCACCCGAAGCCCTTGGGACCTTAACTAATTATACCAACATGTCCCAAAATAAGATACGAACTCGCTTGAGGACTCAAACCACATCAAACAACGTCAAAATCATGAATCGCACCACAATTGAAGCTTAATGAACTTTAGAACTTGAAACTTCTACATTCGATGTCGAAACCTATCAAATCATGTCCGATTGACCTCAAATTTTGAACACAAGTCACATTATATATTACAGATCTACTCCAACTTCCGGAATTGGAATCCAACCCCGATATCAAAATGTCAAACTCTCAGTCAAACTTTCTAAAAATCTTCTATTTTATAACATTCGCCAAATGACCCTGAAATGACCTACGGACCTCCAATTACACTTCCGAACACGCTCCCAATACCAAAATAACCATACAGAGCTATTCCCAGACTCGGAATCCCAAACGGACATCGATAACATTGAAATACACCTCAACCCAAATTTATGAAATGCTCCCAGGTCATCCAAAACACAATCCGAACATACGCCCAAATCCAAAATCATCATAAGAACATGATGGAACCTTCAAATCCTGATTCTGAGGTTGTTTACTAAAAAATTCAATCTTAGCCAATTCTTCCAACTTAAGGCTTCCGAAATGAGAGTTTTCTTTCCAAATCGACACCGAACTTCCTGAAATTCAATCCCGACCACGCCTATGAGTCATAATTCATGAAATGAAGTTGGTCATGTCCTCAAACTGACGAACGACGCGCTAGAGCTCAAAACGACTGGTCGGGTCGTTACACCGCTAGGCAAGCGAATGTTACTGATTATTTTACCTTATTCCTTTATCTTTAACAGTTTACCAGATGATATAACAAAATCAGCGAAAATCAAAATACGGAAGAATAGAATCTAACAATTTAATTCAATACTAATACGAAATCCATAATAAGACAACACCCAGAACTAGTGTCACAATTTCACGGACTGTGTACGAATACTGCAAATAGTGGTCTGAACAAAATAAATACACATTTGTCTAAGAAGTAGATAAGAACAAAAAAGAAACAGGATAGAAGGGGACGCCAAGGCCTGCGGATGCCTGCAGGACTACCTCGGGTCTCCACTGGAGTGAAGGCAGCAACCTCTATTTATGGTCCGAAGGGTCCGGTACTGGGATCTGCACAAAAAGTGCAGATTGTAGCATCAGTACAACTGACCCCATGTACTGGTAAGTGTCGAGACTAACCTCGGCGAAGTAGTGACAAGGCTAGGACACAACAACCACATAATTTTGTGCATTTTAATCATATACGAGAAACAATAATAATAACAAGAATTGAGCAAGTTAATACGGAGAAAGGGGAACGTGCTGAGGGGAAGAAATATCAAGTTATTACAATAATGACAAAGTAAATATCAACTTAAAACAATGGAAATAATAACACAGAGACAAATGCACGACATCACCCTTCATGCTTTTACTCTCGTCCTAACCATAAAATCAACAGAAACGGCACGACATCACCCTCCGTGCTTTTACTCTCTCATAATCATGGCACGACATCACCCTTTTCGTGCTTTTAATTTTATTAATATGGCACGACATCACCCTTCGTGCATTAACACTCACAATATTGGCACGACGTCACCTTTCTTGCTTTAACACTCACTCATAATATCACGCATGGCATCATCCTTCGTGCTTTACACTCTTTCTCACCCAAACAAATGAAATGACAATATCCCGACAAGAAAATCAACAGTATAGACAATAATAGAAACCATAACGTCCCGGCAAGGGAGTCAACAATAGAAACCAAATCATCTCGGCAAGGGAAACAACTATAACCAATCTCACTTAATTAATTGGCTTCACGAAATAAATCTCAACTTGAACCAATACTCAACAATAGGAAATACTAATGAAATACTATCATCATGGATAATTATCAAATTGAACCTAAGTAATGCTTAATGAAAAATCATATCAATCACAATATACGACTCACGGGCATGCTTGACACCAACATATGGGTAATCCTCACCACACCTATATGTTGAACATAACACTAACACGTAGCAAATAGGACACAACACATATTCCATCAAACTAAGGTTAAGCCAAACACTTACCTCGGATTCCACAGCCAAACTCAAGCCTCAAATACCGCTTTCCCTTTAGATTTTTGCCTCCAATTCACTTGTATCTAGACATAATTAACTTAACAATATCAATAAATGCTAAATAATTCAACCCCAATGCTTAATTATAGGTTTTCTATCATTTTACCCAAAAAGTCAAAAATTGACCCTAGACCCGCTTGGTCAAAACACGAGGTTCAGACCAAAATCTGATCACCCATTCACCCACGAACCCGAATGTGTAATTTGCTTCGGAATCCGACCCCAAATCGAGGTCTAAATTCCCAATTTTATAAAATCCTCAATTCTCCCAAAAATCCCTAATTTCTACCCTTAAAGAACATGATTTAGGCCTAGAAATCTAATGGGTCTTGATGGAAAATGAAGGAAGTGAGTTTAAGAACACAAACCTATGATTTGGTGATAAAATCCCGCTCCAAAAACCTCCCAAGGTCAGATTTTATGGAAGGAGATATGGAATTATGGCGTTTTCCCGTTTTGATTCTGTTTTTACAACACTGGACAGACCTTCTTCGCGTTTGCGAGAGCTCTGTCACGTTCGCGTAGCAGCGGTCCTATTGACCTTCACGTTCGCGAGACACAACTACGCGTTCGCAAAGGCATGTCCCCCCTGCCCTTCACGTTCGCGATTCGCTTGCCGCGTTCGCATAGTGTATCATTTCCCCCTCCCCCAGTTCCCATTCTAAAGCTACGCGTTCGCGTAGAGAAGTCCCCCTAGTGCTCCGTGTTCGCGACCAAGGCCTCGCATTCGCGTAGAAGAAACCCCTCCCAAGCCCAGCTTGTACATCGCGTTCGCGTGAGTTGCACCGCGAACGCGAAGAACAAAATATCAGAACACCAGAAACTGCACTACAATAAAAAAATTTAAGTCTAAAACATTCCGAAACCTATTCGAAACTCACCCACGCCCTCGGGGCTCCAAACCAAACATGCATACAAGTATAAAGGCATCATACAAACTTGTTCGTGTGATCAAATCCCCAAAATAACATCTTAAACAACGAATTTAGCATCAAAATCAAATGAAAATCTCAAGAACTCTTAAAGTTTCAAATTTTACAACTAAGGGTCTGAATCACGTCATATGACCTCCGTTTCTTACTAAATTTTACAGGCACAACTCAAATATCATATTAAACCTCTACCGGGCTCCGGAACCAAAATACAGGCCCGATACTATCGAATTCAAACACCGTTAAATTTCCAAAAACTCTTATAATTTCAGTTAAACAATTTCTTTCAAAAATTCATTTCTCGGGCTAGGGACCTCAGAATTCAATTCCGGGCATACGCCAAGTCCCATATTTTCCTACGGACCCTTCGGGACCCTCAAATCACGGGTCCGGGTCTGTTTACCCAAATTGTTGACCGAAGTCAACTTAAATTTAATGTTAAAGGCAAACTTAGCATTTTCTTTTGTCATTTTTTCACATAAGGGCTTTCCGGATATACGCCCGGACTACGCACGCAACACGAGGTGAGATACGAGGAGGTTTTTAAGGACTCGAAACATAGTTTTGACTTTTAAAACAAGAGATGTCCTTTTGGGTCATCATATTGGTGAAGATTCCTTTCTTGGCGAGAAATTTTCTAGACCTTTCTGAAAAGTTTCTGACGCTTGATAACACGCACGTCTCCTCGCATTTAATACCCCAAACACGTGTTACTCTACGATTTTGCAATATTTTTGCCAGTTCTCGAGATAATAATAGCCACGATTTTAGCCGCCTATACCTTTACTTATACGCCTCATTCATCTTCTTCCACTTCTAATAGTTTCATTAGCTCTCTCAATGTCTTTTCATTTAACTCCCTTCTGCATTTATCTCTCTTTGTTCTTCTTCAAAAAACTCCCTCATCTCCTTCTCATTATGGTTGGGGCTTGGAGAAGAGCAAATATTAAGAGGTTTATGTTGATGGTGATCCACCCATGATGAACACCATCATCCCAAAACATCTGAACATTGTCAAGGCTTTCTAAGAGAAGTTCCCACTTCAAACCCTCGAACTTGGGCTATTGGTAAATATCCTTCAACCCTTCTTCTTTCATTATTTCAGCTACTCAGTGGACATCACTAAAGATTGAAGGTCCAGACTGATGGGTTCAGAATATTCTAGACATCACTACGCCAGAGACCCGCCAGTGGAAGGAGTTGGCCCGTAAATATGGATGGAGGGCCAAGAACCACGGTAAACTGACTTGGTCTTCACCCCACCTTTGTACATAAGAAAAGTGGCTAACACTACCTTTTTGTTTGATTCAGGTCTCCTGCGGGGTTCTGATTCCATCCGTGAGGAGGACGTTTTGGTCGATACCGTAGAGGATGTGAGGTTGTTGAAGGAGGCTCTCACTCGGACTGGTGCCCTCGAGCATGCTTCCAGTGTAAGTGCTTCCTCTCGGAGTCCACATCTAGAGACAAGCAACTAAAAAGACGGTGTTCTTCCTCATCCGAGGGCAAAACTAAGAAAGTGAAGAAAACCATGCCCGGGTGATGACGTCCAAATCCACTACTAAAAAGTAAATGGGCACGGTTGCATGCAATATAAATTACTCAACTATGAGTCGGGGTCGAATCCCACAGAGAATAATATGTAGGCGATTAGGAATGTAAGAGAATAATCGCTTGTTGTGCAATGCCAAACACTTAGACTTTAATTGCGAAAATGTAAACTAACCTAGAAAGCAAGTAAAATGTTAAATGGATACAAGTATGGATGCATCGGGAATTACACTCAAGTAACGATCCAATGTATTTCACGATTTTACACATATGAGCGAGTTTATGTTAAACCACATATAACAATCCTCAATTAGCTTCTTCCGAAGACTAACAAGACTTCCTAATTGAATTATCCCTATGACAATCAAGAGATTAAGCACACCTGGATGTGGCTACAAGTAGTTCAATTCCTATTCCTACGTAGAATCTATAAATGAGGGTTAAAGCCTTAAGTTCTTCTTAATTAATCTTTCCCAACCCCAAATTATCTTTCCCAAAATTAATTTGAAGTAAATGGACGAGTTCTGGGGTTAGCTAATCCCTTTAGAAACATTAAAGAACAAGAATAATTAAAGAAACAATAACTCACTTCATAAATAAATAAAAATCATTCAATACATAAGCATAACAAGATATTTAATCACACTTTAAACATGAATATTTCCATAAACAAGATTCAAGTGTTGGAAATAAATACTACACACTTAAATATTCAATACAAAGAAAGAAAATGAAGAAATGAACATATATGGGTAAGAAATTCTCAACCACAAGCTTCAAATCTTCAAGACCCAAGTGTGTGTACAAAAACCCTAGCTTCCAAACTTGTTCTCTCTAGTGTATGGGCTGAAAATAAGCCAAAGATCTCCAAATATATTTGCTAGATAGTGTATTTGTGGGTTTGGAATTGGGAAAACGTGAAATGTCATTTCTTCCCAGATCTGATGCACGTAGACCGCACATGCGGAAAGATCCTCGCAGGTGCGACTGTGCAGATGCAGATCTCCCATAGAAGATTCCACAATTGAAGGACAACACTGATTCCGCATATGCGGTCTTGAAAGCGTAGATGCGCAACCGCAGAAGTGGTTCTTTATTCACAGATGCGATCCCAGGTCAAGCAGCTTAGCTCCGCAGATGCGGCCTATCTCCTCGCATGTGCCAGATCTCTTCTGCATACAATATTCCGCAGATGCGGAATCCCTGGAGACTTATGCATTGTTTCAACCATTGTTTGCTCAATTTCACTTCAATTGAATTCAAATCACTTCATGACATCATTTACCTAAAAATCTAAAAATACTCACCATAAACAACCTCATATGATCATTAAAGGACGCAAAATCTAAAGAAAAGAGACTAAAATGAGTGGTAAAGTCACCACTCATCAACACCCCCCAACTTAAAGCTTTTGCTCGTCCTCAAGCAAATGAAAACCAACAATTCGATGAGGTTGTAACATTTAAAACAAAAGTAGTATTGCTATCATTTACAAATCACATTCTCCAATTAAGCACCATACTTATGGATTTGGTTGGTACGAATAATTAAGCTCAAGTATGTGAATCTTAACCAAATAACTCCCTAATTTAAAAACAACTTCAAGAAATGCAAAGGAGTTTCAAAATAATCAAGTGACAAGAATAAGCCTCAAGAAGTGACTCAAAAGTACTAATTCACGACATATGCTCAATTTACTCATTTCCGGATATATCAATATCACCAATCCTTCCTAATTCATGTGCCCTCACAAGAAAGAAAGTCCCAAAATCAGCACATTTATATTAACAACACAAGGGACAAATGCACAAAGACACTCACTCTCAACAAAGAACTTCAAGAGTTACAACATATCATGCCATAAGCTTGCCCTTATTTTAATTCGCCACCTATTCAAGGACATTCGGTTGGAGATCCCATAAGGACTTATTTAAGCTTGTAATGAAGGTTTAGGGAAGGGTCGGATAAGCATTTGGGATACAAGTGACTACACCCTCCTTGAACACTACTCACATTTGTCTTTCTTTTTGCACTTTGTTTCTTTTCAAACCACATAGCCCTCATTGGCATCTAGTTACCAACATAGAACCACCTTGAAAACCTCTCTAATTTTCATATGAAAACTTTGAGGTATATGTTTCTACACTCAATGTACAACCTTACCAATTTCCAACTTGACACCAACACGCCCAACTTAGGCGTTTAGCTTCATTCTCAATATTCAAGGAGAGACAGGTTCAAAGGAGGTAATTATTTCACAAAAAAGGTAAAGGTTTGTAATAAGGTGGCCAAGAAAAGGTTAAAGGCTCAAATAGAGTAAACTAGAGATACTATTTATGCAATGGTAAGCTTGAAAGGCTAAAGAGGCTTTTCAAGTATCACAAAAAATGCCTGAGGTCATCCCTCCAACCGAACATAATTAACATTAGCATTGAAAGACCAACCAGGCAAGTTCTAGATGATAGACGCAAACACAAGAATTAATTATACAAAAACTAACACACGTGGCACATGAACTAATCAAGATGGATCAATTTCACTTCTTAATAAGAGCATCTAAAGAAATATCATGCTAACTAGTGGGCAAAGATTCACCAAAAGAGCCAAAAAGTTATCACATAAATTATTCTTCCCCATGAAACTTACATTTTTCAATTTAAAACCAAAATTCTGAGGGGTATTCTTAATTCACATTTCACATACAAGAGACTACTTTTTATTAGTACCAAATAATCCAAAAGTCTCCACCTAGCAAAACAAGACTAATTCCCTTAAGAAAGTTGTCACGCCATCCATCATAGGGAAAAGTCACCCGGTTCAACATAAAAAATGTTCCTTGGGAAAGAAATGTAGCATAAAGAAAATCCAAGGAAATACTACTAAAGAAGAAAAAATAAACATTAAAGAAATAATAATAAAAAAACAAAATTACTAAAGAAAAATAAAACAAAAGCAACTAATACTAAAGAAGCAAAAATAACATAAACTAAAAACTACTAAAGAAAATAAGTAAAGAAAGAAAAATAAAATAGAGTAACAATAACTAATCTACAGATGTACACCTAATCACAACCACGCTCGGCAAGAGCACATGATAATCAATAATAAATAACCATACCACCAAAGAAACCCGACAAGGGCACATGCATAGCATCATAGTACGAATAAAGTATACTCTCTAAGGCCACCCCCAACTAAAAACATTGCAGTGTCCTCACTGCACAATATCAAAAGCAAATAAAAGTAGTTTGAGGGTCTCCCTGAGGTCTGCATCAGACTAGCAGATTGCAGGAGAAAGGGCTAATCACGTATGCCGAGAACTCTAGTCGTCATCATCAGCATCATCCTCATCATCAGCATCTGAAATGAAAGAGTACTCCTCACTATCCTCAGCATCAGCAACCGGTATCTGCCTGTTCGGCTGCCCCACTTGAAGATGGCTTTGATGCCTCTCCACATTGTGATTATAAATTTGCCCTTGTTTTTGTTTCTCTCTTTTTCCTTATCAAAGTCTAACTGAAGATCTGCATGTACCTTAGCCAAGTTGCCATAGGCGGTCTCGAGTTTGCCCAAAGATGCTGTTATCATATCTTGAGATTCTGCCTGCTTTTTCTGCGGATCTAAGTAGGTCTTCATGTCATCCCTGGTGAAGTAGCCGGTCAAAGGCTGGGAGTGTTAGGGCCCACTAGGGAGCTGTGAAACTAAGTCACGAATGGATGGAAGTTGGGGATTTAGCACCCCAAATGGTCCCTCGGGCACAACTGCCTGTGAGGATGACTCTGGTCCAACAAAAATAGTGGTGACTTTCCTCTTCTTTCTCTTGACTGCACTGCCCTCGCTCGTTACTCTCAACAGATGGAAGTTTTTGTCGGAGGGTAACCAATGATCGGTGCTACACACCTCAACCTCTGCCCGCCTATATAATTCTGTAATCAGCGGAGGAAACATCAACCCTGTGCTGTCGTCGAACAAATACTCTCTCAGCTCCCTCAAGATATAGTGGCTGACATTCACGGGAATTCCATCAAGAAGGCATGCAATGATCAGGGCTCTAGCGTATTATACATCTGAGACATTCCCACAGGGTGATACCCTGTTGCAGAGGATGTAGAGCCATATTTTAGCTTCGGCTGTGAAGTCAATCAACTTTAAACCCCTTCTCTTGTTAGCCCATTTTTCTCTCATGCTTGCAGGATAGAGTTTAGATAGAAGTCATTCTACGTTATTGCAATTATCTTTTTCTAGCACTGGCTCGAGTGGATGGTTAGGAATCTCGAGTGCGTCATTAATCTGCTCAGACCCAAACCTCATTGCTTTGCCTCTAATGGTGAGTTGTGAGTCGGCGAAGTTTGTACACTTAAGGTTTGCATAATACTCGCTAACCCACTCCTCATTGACCTTGCATGAAGTAGGAATGAAGCATGACCATACGGAGGATTGTAAACGGCCATAGAATTCTGGGAGCAACTCGACCAATTTATCCTCGATGATCCCTTTCTCGAGCACTATCTTCTTTGTGATAAGATTGTTATGATACCATCAATGACAATCAACAGACATGAAACGTGAGTTATCAAATGTTTCCTCAGCTTCCTCCTCAATTTCATGAATGTGCGGAGCATTTATGTTCATGTTCGACTCCATTTTAGCTCAAAGTACCTTCAACACATAAAAACAAAATTAGTTGGGCAGTATAATCATGTTAAGTAATTTAAAACAATGCAATTAGGCCAAAGAATCAAGTTGAACGGGACCAGGAAGATCCAGTTGCAAAGCTACTAGAATTGCACATTCTGCCTAGTTTCCGCACCTGCGGAAGAACAACCGCAGGTGCGGTCATGATTCTGCGATTTTTCTTCTGCTTCTGCGGTTTTGACCATTTTTCCAAGAATCACACCTGCAGAACAGTCAACGCAGGTGCGAGGACGCATCTGTGGCACTTTGTTCGCTTCTGTGGTGCTCATAGAAGGGTTCAACTACCCAGAATGTTTTTTTTGATTTTTTTTCACTTGTAGCATGATTTTTAGCACCTAATTTGTACTCAAGACTTCTAAATTAGTGCTCTACATGAACTTATGACTCTATTAAGACTGAGGTTGTGGTACTTTGCATCCATTTTTCTTTTGGAAAATCCGTCGCACACTTTGCAAGCAGTGAAAAACTTATGCTTCTTCACACAAATTGTGTGCCCAGATTACCCAAGAATTTGTTTCATCAGTAGCATCGCACACACATACACTCTCAACCATTTTCCCTCACTCCTAAAACTAACAGTGACTAAAAAGAAAAGAAAAATAAAAAATTAAAAACGAGACTGTAGAATAGATGAGATGAAGAATAAGAAAAAGAAAAGAGAAGTAGAAGAGAGGACTAGATGAGAGATACATGTGTTGTCTTGTGTGAGAGCCGTAGAAATCAAGATCAATGGAAGATTTGATTATGTGAGAGACGGGGGAGTTTTTTTCCGGGGAAAACGGTCAGATAATACCTGATGAAATTAGGGCTTAACGCATTAAACTTGCCCGAATTTTTCGCACCTGCGGATTATTAAGCGCTTATGCGTTAAGTTCATCATACGTGCGAGGTTTTCACATCTGCGCCTGGAAAACCGCTTCTGCGTAACCGCATCTACGATACAAGTTCTGCAGATGCAGTTTCACCAGATGACTGGTGCCCAATTTTTGCAGCCATTGTTTTGTGCATTCCAAAATCTCAAACTCCTTAACTCAGCTCCAAAAAATCTGAAACTTGGCAGATTAGTCAAAATAACACACTAAGCTATTCTAAAAATAATAATTCAAAAACGACTAAATTTTTTGAAAACGATGGGTTGTCTCCTATCAAGCGTCGCATTTAACGTCGTGGCACGACGCGGATCAACTTTACCATTTTTCTAGTCACTTGGACGATATGAACTGGGCACCTAGCTTGGAATCAAGCTTGTGACCACGAGCGGTGGGGGGTGGTAAATAGATGATCAAGCCAAGCATTAATTTATTCATTTTGCACATCTGAGGAATGTCATTTTGCCTTCTTGTTTCCTCAAATTGTAAGATGTATCACTTTTGCTTTTCCTCCTTGCAATCCCTCATTGACTCGTGTAATTCAATTCTCATATCACCACACAAGTCCAATGTTGAAAAGTGCTTGGAATGTGACCTCAACCCTCCAAATTGCAATTCTTCCCAGATTTTGACATCCTTTATTTCCCCCGGACTAGAGTCAATCTCAACCATATTTTCAATTACACCGGTTGACTCTAATTCCTCATTTTTCTTGGCATCACTAATACTCATGGAGTCGGTTGGCAGATGTTCAATTCTTGATTCCTAAAATAAAGCTCACTTTCTCCCTCAAAGTTGGAATCTTCTTGACCTTCTTCCACACTTTCAAATTGATAGGCATAATGAGCCTCAATCAATGATTTTATTTGATCCTCCAAGATGCGGATATGCTCATCATTTTGAGTCACGCCTTGTTTCAGGTCCTCGAGTGCAAAGTTGTGCTTCTCCTCATTTTCAAGAATGGCCTTCAACATGAGCATCATATTCTCATTTTTAGCATTTGAGAGTTCTTCTTTGTTTGGTTCAAATGCCAAGGAAGGATTATCGACTTCAACCTCTAAGGAAGGTTCTTGGCTATCATTCACTTCCGAGGCTTTTTGAACCTCTAAAGCTTCAAGCATTTCTTCGATTTATGAGTACAATATTTCAAGTGCCAAGTCATTTTGGAGACTATTCTCCAAAAGCTCCTCCAAGGCATTTTGCTCTTTGTTTCCTCCTTCAAGTAAGCATTCTAACATGAGCTTGAACTCTCCATTTCGTCCACGCTCAATTTCTTCCATTTCCTCATCCCTAAAAATTTTATAACAAAAAGTAGAATCATCATAGCGGGGGCTTGGGGAAGGGACGGACAAATAAGCACAATCATACCAATGACCATTTTGACGACCACACTTATCACAAATACTCCACTCATGGGTTTGAGATTGTGCGCACAATCCACCCCCGGGAGAATTTAAACAATTTTTCCACGAGTATGGTCCTCCATAATGCTACCATCCGACCAATTTTCATTATATGATGCCATTTTTAAAAAATAAAAAAATAAAAAAGAAACAAGCAAGAAAAATAGACCAAGGTAAGAAAGATAATTACACAAATATTCACAAGTTTGGACCAAAGAACTTACGCTTATTTCTCAAACAACCTAAATTACGCCAAGTTGTTCCCCGACAACAGCGCCAATTTTGAAGACGTCCAAATCCACTACTAAAAAGTAAATGGACACGGTCACATGCAATATAAATTACCCAACTATGAGTCGGGGTCAAATCCCACAGAGAACAATATGTAGGCGATTAGGAATATAAGAGAATTATCGCTTGTTGTGCAATGCCAAACACCTCGAATTTGATTGCGAAAATGTTTATACCTAATTGCGAAAATGTAAACTAACCTAGAAAGCAAGTAAAATGACCAATGGCTACAAGTATGGATGCATCGGAAATTACACTCAAGTAATAATCCAATGTATTTCACGATTTTACACATATGAGCGAGTTGATGTTAATTAGCCACGAATAACAATAATCAATTAGCTTCTTCTGAAGACTAACAAGACTTCCTAATTGAATTGTCCCCGAGACAATCAAGAGATTAAGCACACCCGGATATGGCTACAAGTAGTTCAATTCCTATTCCTAGGTAGAATCTATAAAATGAGGGTTAAAGCTAAGTTCTTGTTAATTAATCTTTTCCAACCCCAAATTATCTTTCCCAAAATTAATTCGATGTAAATGGGCGAGTCTTATGGTTTGCTAATCCCTTTGGAAACATTAAAGAATAAGAATATATAAAGAAACAATAACTCACTTCATAAATAAATAAAAATCGTTCAATACATAAGCACAACAAGGTATTTTATCCACACTTTAAACATGAATATTTCCATAAACAAGATTCAAGTGTTGGAAATAAAAAATACACACTTAAATATTCAATACAAAGCAAGGAAATGAAGAAATGAATATAAATGGGTAAGAAATTCTCAATCACAAGCTTCAAATCTTCAAGACCCAAGTGTGTGTGAAAGAACCCTAGCTTCCAAACTTGTTCTCTCGAGTGTATGGACTGAAAATAAGCCAAAGATCTCCAAAAAAATCTGCTAGGTCATGTATTTGTGGGTTTGGAATTGACAAAACGTGAAATGTCATTTCTGCCCAGATCTGGTGCCCGTTGACCGCACCTGCGGAAAGATCCTCGCAGGTGCGGCTCCGCAGATGCACTCCTGTCACGACCCCTAGTCCTAACAGGTCGTGATGGCGCCTATCGTGGAACTAGGCTAGCCAACCATCACATTACTACACATTTGTTCTATTATAATAATTCGAAAATCAACAATAATCAGCAAAATAAGCAATTAACATTTTTCTCCAAGTCTTTAAGCAATTATAATATACTCTACTGTCTAAAAAAACCTCCAAGACTGGAGTCAACCGATCACGAGCATCTAAGAATAAAAATAACTCTGCTAATGTCATAAACAAATGTCTAGGAATAAAATACTAATACTAATAAAGGAAGGGAAATGGAGAAGATGCGGACGCTGGACAGCTATCTCGAATCCCAAACGCTGATGACAACGAACTCGGATGACTACTGATCCGAACCAACACCTGGATCTGCACACAGGGGTGCAGGGAGTAATGATGAGTATGTCAGCTCAGTAGTAATGAAAACAAATCACACCCTGAAGTATATGAAACGCATAGCACAAAAATCCAATCCACAAAACAGTAAAACATCAATTCTCAATACAATATACACAAGTTCGAAAACCAATTCCCAGAAAATCCTTTTGTAACGACCCAGCCGGTCGTTTTGTGTGTTGGGACTCCGTTCCCGTGAATGACTCTTCCCATAGCGACTACTCGTGCCTTATGACTTGTGTGGGGCCGGTAGTTCGAGATTCGGAAGTGTTTTGGCCAGTTCAGGAACACTTGGTTCCTGAAGGCTAGCCTATTTGGCTGATTTTGGTTCCGAGCAACATTTTGAGAAAACGACCTCGGAATCGAGTTCTGACAGCTCCAGCAGCTCCGAATGATGATTTCGGACTTGGGAGTGTGTTCGCCTCGGGTTTCTGATGACCCGGGCGTATTTTGGCACCTGAATTGGAATTCAGGATTTCATGTGATTTGGAATTCAGCCTGGAATTGGACCTCGTGATATCATGGTCCGAATGGAATTCCAGAGCTGGAAATAGTTCTGTACAGTCATTTATGACTTGTCCGCAAAATTTGGGGTCATTTCGAGCAGTGTAGACCCGTTCGGCGTATTGATGAGCAGTTGAAATTTTTCTAGAAATCCTAAGTTTGATCTAAGGGGTTTTGGAGAGTGATTCTTGGTTTGAATGATGTTTCTAGTGTTCTGAGAGCTCGAGCAAGTCCGTCATGTGATTTGGGACTTGTTGGTATAATTTGTCGAGGGCTCGGGTGGGCCCAGGGGTCTCCCGGACCCCGACCGGGGTCAAAAACCAGCAATTGAACTGCTGGTGGCAATTTACTGGTGTGACCACACCTGCGGTCCATGAGCCGCAGGAGCGAGGTTCGCACCAGCGGAATTTCCCTCGCAGGCGCGGCTCCGCAGGAGCGGACAAAGGCCCGCAGGCGCGACCTTTCCCAGGGGCCCAGGCCATCGCAGGAGCGTCCTATTCTCCGCAGGCGCGGACAAAAGCCCGCAGGTGCGAGAAATTGCCCAGTGCCCAGGCCATTTTCCGCAGGCGCGACCCAACTTCCACAGGTGCGAGCCCGCACCTGCGATCTAAAAGTCGCGGGTGCAGAAACTGCTAGGCAGTTCCATTTAAAAAGCCAAGTCGCGAATTCATTTCCTAAAATCACAATTCTTCCATGGTTGACGACCCCAAGAGCTCCAAAACAGATATTTTGGCCTAGGAACTCAGGTAAGTGATTTCCGTAACCCTCCGCACGTAATTTCTTCCATTCTTTAAGAATTTCCTCTTCTTAATTCATGGAAGTTCATAAGATTTTGTTTGGGGAAGAAAGAGGGGTTTGATGTTAATATGAATTCTGATTTTTGG
>MDKH01133826.1:0-11544 GCA_005239495.1 Nicotiana undulata | reverse complement strand
AGTAAATGCTCTTGAAACAAGCCTTAATCTAAGCAATATGGTATAAAATGTGCCGAAATTCTCTGGCACATCAGTTTCTTATAATGAAATGATAAGAAACGACCTTGAAGTGGATCTTCCCCGGGCCTTTCACGATGACGTCATATTTGTGACGTGAGCTTATCAGGCGACTTGAAGCGTCTTGTCGAATCGTCTCCCTGTGGCATTGATTTTTTTGCCATTTTTCTTTTCCAAAACGGGGAAATAATGGCGACATCGGTTAATTTTCCCCCAAGCATTGACTTCTTATTTGGTGAGGTTGCCTGACTTCCTATAAATAGGGGATTTCCTGACTTCAAACGTCATCCTCGTGTTCTAAACAATCATAAAATTTCCCATTCACCTCTGCCTTTCCGTTCTTCATGGTGCAAACCCATGTCTATACAATGTTCTAGCAGTGGTATCCCGAGCGGGTGCATGACCTTTACTCTAAAGCCCTCCCTTACTAAGTGGGTTTATGTTGGGTTGTTTTTGTTGTTGTTATTGTTACTGTTGTTGTCGGTCCGAGGAAACGAGGGGTGGGCCTCGAGTGCCTTCTGCACCGGAAGGCATGAAGTACATATACTGCTGCTCATACGGATTCCACAAAGAAGAAATTCCTCTTGCGACCGAATGATTCCACCAAGATTTAGCAACGTAAAATTTTGTGGTTCTAAAGAAGTACGATGTAACTTTTTCCATGAATATCATTCGGATTTTTCCCTACTCCAGGTATGTTAAGGCTAAACCTTTCCTTCATTTTGGCCTGATCTCGTAATTACACAAGTTTGATAACGAGGCATAAAGAAAAATTAAGGGGAACCTTAAGCAAGCATTTATAGAAACAGTAGAAGATCGAAAAACCCTAACAACAAATTAAAGCGAGAAGCATAGAACAAATAGAAAGTCCAGAAGAAACATACAGATTAGCAAAACATAGAAAACAAGACGAACTCAAACCCTAAAAATTGGGGGTTTCAGCAGAATAACTCGGACAAAAGAGAAAACTTAAGCAAACATTTAAAAACATACTGAGAATCATAGGTTAGTACTAAGAAATCAAAAGATAAAGCGTTTTAAAAGGGGTTAAGAAACCCTAGTTTTTTTTAAAGATGAAGAATCGTTGATAAACATCAAAATTGTTTGGAAGGAAACGTGTGAAACCCTTAGGATACACATAGATCTATCACAGATCTAAAAAGATCGGAAGATATTAAGTCTAGGGTTTCCAGAGAAAACCCAAAAGGAGAAGAAATCTTAAAATATCACCAGCCTTTGGCCGAAAAATGTAGAGATCTTACTCGAACGGCCGTAGGTGGCCGGAAAATATGGCATGAGACTGGAGATGGGAGTGAACCTCCTCAGGGTCACTTGAGAGTCTCCATCGGTGACACAGGTGTGAAAGGTGGAGCCATAAGGTCGATGAGTAGTGCAAACTTCATAGTTTCCGGCGATGAGGTCGCCAGAGAGGGGAGAGACAGAGCTCAGGGGACGAAGGTTCTAGAGGGAGTTGAGAGGATTCAGAGAGACGGGTGAGAAGTGAGATGGAGGGAAAAGGAGAAGGGGGTAGTTGTTTAGGGGTTAATATGGTAAGTATTGATCTGGATCGTTGATTTGAATTAATCAACGGCTCGAATCAAACGAGGGTTGGGCCGGGTAATTTGTGAGGATTGGGCTGGGTAGTTGGGCTAGTTTGTTGGGTTAAGGGGTCCGGTTTAATTAGGTTGTAATTAAAATTAAAAGTGGCTAGTTGTTAAATACCCCATAAAAATAGATAAATAATTTATAAAACTAGCTAATAATTATAAAAATGAAATTGATGCTTAATAGATTATGTTAAAATGATTAATTAGTATTTAAAATATAAATGACTAATTATTGAGTAAAAATAGCATAAAAATAGGTAATTAGGCTATAATTGCAAAGTTATTGCAAATATAGTCAAATGGTGCCAGTTTGGCTAATTTGTGAAATAAATTTGGTCTTATTAGGACCAAAATGATATATTAATTCACGAAATTTTTTGAAATCATTTGTAATGCAATTTATAATTAATTATTAGAGATAGAACTACTGGATAAATAAGAATAAATTAATAAAAATGTGGGAAAATTATAGAAAAATACCAATTGTTATAAAAACTGATTTTGAAGGTATATATGCAAGTTTAAAATAATTTTGAGAAAAAATTGGGTATCAACATTTACGTTCCTTACATACTCGGTACATTATTCATATTGACGTCCCTTTTGCTTTGAGACATTGCGTTTTATGCTTGTAGGTCTTGATAGACAGGGCGAGAGTCCTCCAAGTAGGCTATTAGCTCAACGTAAGATGTTGGTGCGGTCCACTTGCTCCGGAGTTTCTTGTTGGGTCAGTATGATTTAGAAGCGTATTGCTTGGTATGACGGGGTTCTGTCCCGGCCTTTATGTTAAGTGTGTAGTTTTAGAGGCTTGTAGACAGATGTCATGTATACGAATGCTTGTACGGCCTTGGCGGCCTATGTTTTGAGTTTACAAAGGACCATGTTGACCTTATAGGCCCGTATATCACATGTATAGGTTTTTATATAGGTTGGGTCGTCCTATATTGAGTATTACCCTATGTTTATTCTGGTTCATGATGGCCTGCTTGGCCAATTTGCCAATAAAAGTACAATAAGAAAGATATGTTATGTTGGTACTCAGTTAAGTAAGGTACTCGGTTCCCTTCGCGGCTCATAGGTTTGGGTTGTGACACTTTTGCAGGGGAAAAGAGTGAACAATATATACATTATAGATTTTTCCACACTTCCAGAAAATGAACTAACTTGCTTAAGTGTGATGGACAGTGATCCCCTTCTTTGGCATAAGAGGCTTTGACATGAAAGTCTAAGTCAATTCAACAAATTAGTCTCCAAGGACTTGGTGATAGGACTGCCTAACATTAATTCAAGGAAGACAAAGTTTGTGAGGCTTGTACATGGGAGAAGCAGGTAAGATCCTCTTTTAAATGTAAGAAAGTGGTAAGTACCACCAGAACGATGGAGCTGGTTCATATGGATCTTTGTGGTCTAATGAGAACATTAAGTAGAGGCGGTAAGAGATATGTGATGGTGCTTGTTGATGATTACTCTAGATTTACTTGGACATTGTTTTTAACATCTAAAGATGAAGCATTTGACATGTTCACTTCTTTTGTTAGAAAAAATCAAAAAAAATTAGGAAATTATCTTGCATCAATTAGGCCTGATCATGGAACTGAGTTTGAAAATGCTAAATTTGCTGAATTTTGTGATGAACATGGCATAGGTCATAATTTTTCTGCCCCTAGAACTCCAAACCAAAATGGAGTAGTTGAAAGAAAGAATATGACACTTGAAGATATGGCTAGGACTATGCTTCTTTCTAGTAAACTGCTCCATAGCTTCTGGGCAGAAGCTGTAAATACGGCATGCTATATCATATATAGGTGCATGACAAGACCTCTTGTAGAGAAGACTTCCTATGAGTTACTTAAGGGGAGAAAACCAAATATATCCCATCTTATAGCATTTGGATGCAAGTGCTTTGTGCACAATAATGGTAAAGACTCCCTAGATAAGTTTGATCCCAGAAGTGATGAGGGATTATTCTTGGGATACTCTTCACATAGTAAAGCTTATAAAGTCTATAACAAAAGAACTATGTGTGTTGAAGAAAGTGTATATGTGGTTTTTGATGAAACTAACATTCTTTCTGAGAGACAGGAACATGATGAAGAAGCAATTGGGCTGGTTAGAAACTTAAATGAAACCACAGCCCAGGGTGAAGCAACAGTGGAGGAAGGAACATGTGATGGGACAGGTTCATCCATCCCATGCAACATGACAGGGGGAATAGAACAAAATAATTCTCAAACTTCAGTGGAACCTGTGCCTGAACCTATTCCACAGCAACAAAGCATTGAGGCAACATCAAGGGGTAACCAGTTGGTTGTGAAACCCTACAGATATCAAAGATCTCATCCCATTGAGAACATCATCACTTATCCTACCTCTGGAATCAAAACCAGATCTTCCTTAAAGAATCTTTGTGCTTTTGATGCTTTCTTATCTCTTATTGAACCTAAAAATGTTGCTGAGGATTTGCAGGATGCAGACTGGGTAAATGCAATGCAAGATGAACTCAACCAATTTGAAAGGATTCAAGTTTGGCATCGGGTACCAAGGCCCTTGAATAGATCAGTAATTGACACTAAGTGGGTCTTCAGAAACAAACTTGATGATCATGGAACAATTACAAGGAACAAGGCAAGATTGGTGGTTCAAGGATATAGTCAGGAGGAAGGCATAGACTATGATAAAACTTTTGCTTCAGTGGCAAGGCTGGAAGCTCTAAGACTCATCATAGCCTTTGCTCCCTACATGGAATTCACCCTTCACCAGATGGATGTCAAGAGTGCCTTCCTAAATGGATATCTAAAGGAAGAAGTGTTTGTCAAGCAACCTCTGGGGTTTGAGAATAAGGAGAATCATGATCATGTGTACAAACTTGACAAAGCACTGTATGGACTCAAGCAAGCTCCAAGAGCATGGTATGAAAGATTATCAAAGTTCTTGCTTGAGCATGACTACAAGAGAGGTAAAATTGACAGTACTTTGTTCATGAAAGAAAAAGGTAAAGATCTCTTGGTAGTTAATATATATGTAGATGACATAATCTTTGGAGCAACTACTGATAAGATAAGTAATGAATTTTCTAAACTAATTGGGAGTTAATTTGAAATGAGCATGATGGGTGAGCTTAATTTCTTTTTAGGATTCAAAATTAAATAAAATTCAAATGAAACTATGATCCATCAGCAGAAGTATGTAAATGAGTTGCTAATAAGGTTTAAAATGGAAGATTCGAAAGAGATCGACACTCCTATTGCAACATCCACTAAATTGGATATCGATGAACTTGCTTCATATGTTGATAAGAAGATGTATAGGGTAATGATTAGCTCTTTGTCATATCTTACTGCTAGTAGACCTGACATTGTTTTCAGTGTAAGCCTTTGTGCTAGATTCCAGGAAAATCCAAAGGAGTCTTACTTGACTGTTGTCAAGAGGATCTTGAGATACCTAAAAGGCACTACTAACCTTTCTCCACAACAACAACAACAAACCCAGTTTGATCCCCACATATGGGGTCTGGGGAGGGTAGTCTGTATGCAGACCTTACCCCTACCTAATGCAGGTAGAGAGGTTGTTTCCAATACTACAAACCTTTGTCTATGGTATCCAAAAGGTAGTAATTTCAACTTAGTGTGATATGTTGACACTGATTATGTGTGATGACCCAAAAGGTCATCTTATGTAAATTTAATTATGAATGTGTTCTGAGGCCCCGAAATCCTCCGTCAATCTCACCTCGATGTGTGCGCGCAGCCCGAGCGCGTAGCCGGGAAGCCTTTATGTGGAAACTTGATAAAGAGTTGAATTTATGATAATTAATTGAATAAAGTTGACTTTGATCAACATTTTTGGTAAACGAACCCGGATATGTGATCTGACGGTCCCAGAAGGTCCGTAGGAAAATATGGGACATGGGCGTATGCCCGAAATCGAATTCCGAGGACCCAAGTCCGAGAAATGAATTTTTAAAGAAAATTATTTTCTGAAAATAATAAAGGCTTATAAAAATGAACCTTGATGTGAAACTTGTGTTGTCGGGCCCGTATTATGGTTCCGGAGCCCGGAACAGGTTCAATATGTGTTAATTAAGTTATCAGTTAAATTTTGTAACAAATGGACTTGATTTGACAAGTTTCAGATCAAAATGGGAAATCTAGAGTTAATGAAATTTTGAGGATTTTCATAGAATTTGAAATTTGGTATGGAATGTGATTTTATGTTACCGAGGTACGAATGAAATTCCGAGATCGGTAATAGTTCCTTTATGTCATTTATGACTTGTCTGCAAAATTTAAAGTCATTCCGAGTAGTATAGGCCCGTTCGGTGCATTGAAGTGAATTCTAGAATTTCAAGTTCTTAAGTTTTGATTCAATTTGGTTTTGGGGTTGAATTATGAGTTTCGTTGTTATTTTCATGTTCCGAGAGTTCGAGCGAGTCCGTACCATGAGTACAGACTTGTTGGCATCTTTGGTCGGGGTCCCGAGGGGCTCGGGTGAGTTTCGGACCCCTCGGAGTTAATTCCAAAACACCGGAATTTTTCTGTCTGGTTTTCTTCAGTGCGTTTGCAGGTGCAAGGCTGCGATCGCACAAGAGGATTTGATCAGGGGTGGAAAATGACTTGTTCGATCGCACAGGTCTATCCGCGATCGCACAGGGTAAGTTTTTGGACTGGCCCGGATTAGCTCTCTGCGATCGCAGCCCTTACCCCCGCGATCGCACGAGCCTGTATCCCCTACTCTCCGTGAGTGCCAGCCTACAGTTGCGGTCGCACAGTGCTCTTGAGGGCTCTGGGCAGTTGGCCTGTGCGAACGCACTTCCCCAGCTGCGATCGCACAGTATAAGCAGCTGGGCAGTGTAATTTTAATACGGGATTTGGCATTAATCTTCCATTCTCATCTTCAACCTCAAGCTTTTAGAGAGCTTTCAATGGACCTTCCACCACTACTATTGAGGTAAGTAAATTCCATAATCTTACTAGTTTTGAACATCAATTCCTAGTTAAATTCTCTTTCAAATTATCCAAATTCATGAACTTGGGTAGTAATTTAGGGATTTTGGGAAATTTGTTAATTCTCCATTCTAGACCATGAATTCAAGTAAAAACTTGCTTAATTATGATCCTTAGGCTTCGGGAAATTGATTCCTTCGAGAATTGTCGAAATCCGAACGTGTGGGCCTGGGGTCGAAATTTTGAATTCCTTCAAGAATGCTTAATTTAGGGCTTCTTTGTTAATTCTCCTTCTTTGAACTTAAAATTGATTCAATTACGCTATGTTGTCTAGTTGCGAGCCGTCGAGGGTAGGTTTCGGAGATTCAGGCGCATCCTTGAGCCGAAGGGTGATTTCGTCACGAGGTGAGTCTCTTTTCTAACCTTGTAAGAGGGAATTGTCCCCCTAGGAAACTTTAAATGCATTGTGTACTTGTTTGGAGGCTACGTACGCACCAAGTGACAAGAGTCCGTACGTGGTGGCTATTATTGTTTTGTCCGGGTAGTTAGGCCACAGCATGTTCATTGTTTTCCCCTGTCATGATGTGAATATGCTTTATGCTTCTGTTGTGATTGGTAATGTTTCATCTAAAGGATTGTGATACTTGACTCATTTCCATTGTTCTGGTTTTACACTATGGGATAGGGTTGTACGCCACGGAGGAGTGATGAGAGTGATTACAATATAGGATTGGGCCGTACGGCACGGCGGAGTGATGAGAGTGATTACACTATGGGATCGGGCCGTACGCCACGGCGGAGTGATGAGAGTGATTACACTATGGGATCGGGCCGTACGCCACGGCGGAGTGATGAGAGTGATTACACTATGGGATCGCGTCGTATGCCACGGAGGAGTTATGAGAGTGATTACATTTTGGGATCGGGTCGTATGCTACGGCGGGACAGAGAGTGACTACATTTATGGGAGCGGGCCGTACGCCACGGCAGATAAAGGACTTGCATGATTTCAACAGTTATCTGGATACCTCATATTGATGCATTTCGATATTTATTTGCCTTACATGCCTACTGTTTTCCTTATATCCTGTCTAGTATTATACCTCTTGGACCTTAGTGAGTATCGAGTCGACCTGTCGTTACTACTTCTTCGAGATTAGAGGGGATACTCACTAGGTACGTATTTACGTATGTACTCATGTTGCACTTCCTTTTCTTCTGTACTTAATTGTACAGGTCCGGAGGCTGGTACTTCTAACTATCAGGCAGGTGCTAGATATTGACTTGTGGGATTTAGACTTAACAGTGAGCTGCTCTTCCTGGCGATCCCTGACGGCACCCTGGAGTTTCTTTTGTCATTTTTCCTGTCTATTTCATTCGGACTGTGGACTTGTACATATATTGTCACTGTGTATTCTGATAGTTGCCCGTGACACTCGTGACACTAGTTCCTGGTATACACGTAGTATATATTTTGGGGTTTGGGCTGTATATCTATATATGTGCTTTGTTTTGGCACTGCGCCTTCACGATGTTATCGTCATATCATCATGTTAAATTGTTAAAAACTGGTAATTTCCGACATGTTTAACCAGGCGGGGAAGGGGTATCACCTAGTGTCTTCTATATTGGCTTGCCTAATCTCGCTGATGGGCGCCATCGCGACCTGAATTAGGATTTGGGTCGTGACAACGTGGTATCAGAGCTTTAGGCTCACGTAGTCTCACGAGTCACATGCAAACCCAGTAGAGTCTTGCAGATCGGTACGGAGACATCTGTACTTATCTTCAAGAGGCTACAGGGCGTTAAGAAACTCCTTTTGTTCATATCCTATCGTGCAATCGATGATGTACTCAAATTGATCTTCTAATCTCTCACAGATGGTGAGGACGCGTGCTTCTCATGTTCCTAATCCAGAGAAGGCTGCTACCCCCGCCGCTCGAGGCCGTGGTAGGGGCAGGGGTAGGGCTCCTGTTCGTGGTAGGAGGCGAGGGCGTCCCAGAGCTGTACCAGTTGCACCGCTTGAGGATCCTATTATCGAGGAGTAGGATGAGTTGCCTCCAGTTGCTCCTGCTCCAGCGGATTTTATGACGGCGCCAGGCTTCAAGGAGGTCATGGGCCGCATGTTGAGATTTATGGACACTATGTCCCCGGAAGGCGTACTTCCAGCATACCCTGCTACTTCCCAGGCGGGAGGGGGAGTTCAAAACCCTACCGCTCAGGCCACCAGACAGAAAGCAGCACATCACACTCCAGGTACATTGCCCGTGGGTGGAGTTCAGCCTATCGTAACACAGCCAGATCCCAGGCCACTCGCAAAGGGTGACCAACAGAAGATGCTTGATAGATGGACCCGACTTTACCCTCCAGTCTTCAGGGGTGAGAGGGGTGAGGATGCCTAGGATTTCATCGACAGGTGCAGGGACAGACTGCACAATATGAGGATACTAGAGTCAGATGGGGTGGACTTCACCACATTTCAGCTTGAGGGAAGAGCTCGCCGCTGGTGGCAGTCATATGTTCTTAGCAGGCCGGCGGATTTTCCTTCTGTCACTTGGAGTCAGTTCACTCAGCTATTCTTGGACATATACATTCCAGCGTCTGAGAGAGAGGAGCTTCGGGGTCAGTTTGAGAGGTTAGAGCAGGGGCAGATGTCTGTGACGTATTATGAGGCAAGGTTTTCAGAGTTATCCTGCCATTCTCTCATGATATTACCCACTGATGCCGAGAGGGTGCGACGGTTCGTGGCAGGCTTACATTCGGGTATCAGGACCTCCATGGCCAAAGAGGTAGAGATGGGTACCCCATACCAGCTTGTAGTCGAGATAGCTTGATGGATTGAGGGTTATCGTTTGAGGAGCAAGGAGCAGGGTCAGCCAGGTCAGCAGGGTCAGTAGGACAAGAGGGCCAGGTTCACAAGTTACTTCAGTGGTGCTCCAGCTAGGGGCAGGGGTCAGTTCGGAGGCGGTCAGTTCAGTAGGCCTTCATATTCAGCACCTCCACTACCTCCCAGGGGTGTTTCAGCGAGGCCTCAGTTTAGTGCCATGCCAGAGCGCTCTTACCATCCTCCATCCATCCAGAGTGCACCCAGCGGTTATTCCAGTCATCAGAGATCCTCTAGTTCTTATTTTGGTGCTTTACTAGAGGATTCATACCGCTCACCGGCTATTCAGGGTTCTTCCTCTTCGGGCAGTGAGTAGTAGTGCCAGGGGGTTGCTTCAAGTATGGGGAGCTGGGTCACACATGGAGGTTTTGTCCCAGGTATCCGGGCAAGGTCGTGCATTAGAGTCACCAGCCTATGATTCCAGCACCAGCAGTACGACCACCTAGGGGTGGGGGTCAGGTTGGTAGGGGTCGTCCTAGAGGGGGAGGTCAGTCAGGAGGGGGTCAGTCAGCTCCAGCTCATTCTGGGGGAGCTCAGTCTTCGGGTGCTTCAGCCATATTCTATGTTATTCCGGCCAGATCAGACGAAGTGGCCTCAGACGCTATGATTACAGGTATTATTTCAGTCTTTGGTAGAGAGGTTTCAGTATTATTTGACCCAAGATCCACATACTCATATGTTTCAACATTGTTTGCCCATTCTCTAGATGTTCCTCGTGAGTCCTTGGGTTCTCCCTTGTATATGTCCACTCTTGTGGGCGATTCAGTGGTAGTAGACCGGGTCTACCGATCTTGTGTGATTGCTTTCTGTGGGCTTGAAACCAGAGTCGACCTGTTATTGCTTGATATGGTTGATTTTGAGGAGATTTTGGGCATGGATTGGCTATCTCCATATAATGTTGTGTTGGATTGCCACGCCAAGATAGTTACATAAGCCATGCCTGAGTCGCCGAGGTTGGAGTGGAAAGGTTCTTCGGTGAGTGCTTCCAGCCGGGTCATTTCCTTTATGAAGGCTCGGCACATGGTCGAGAAGGGTTGCTTAGCTTACCTTTATTTCGTGCGGGACACCATCGCCGAGTCTCCTACCATTGATTCAGTGCCTGTTGTTCGAGAGTTTCCAGATGTGTTTCCTTCAGATCTTCCAGGCATGCCTCCAGATCGAGATATAGACTTCTGTATTGATTTGGCTCCAGATACTCAGCTTATTTCCATTACCCCTTATCGTATGGCTCCTAAGGAGCTAAAAGAGTTGAAAGAGCGGCTTGAGGAGTTGTTAGCCAAGGGGTTCATCGGGCCGAGTGTGTCATCGTGGGGTGCTCTAGTCTTATTTGTGAAGAAGAAGGATGGGTCTATGCGGATGTGCATTGACTATCGTCAGTTGAATAAGGTGACCATCAAGAATAAGTATCCTCTGCCGCGCATCGATGATTTTTTTGACTAGTTGCAGGGTGCTTAGGTGTTTTCTAAGATTGATCTGATATCGGGTTACCATCTGTTGAAAATTCAGGCTTCTGATGTTCTGAAGACTGCATTTCGCACCAGATATGGTCATTATGAGTTCCTAGTGATAACCTTTGGCTTGACCAATGCCCTAGCAGCATTTATGGGCATGATGAATAGGATGTTCAGGCCATTTATTGACTCCTTCGTTATTGTTTTCATTAATGATATATTGATCTACTCACGGAGCCTTGGTGAGCATGAGCAGCATTTGAGAGTTGTGCTTCAGACCTTGAGAGAGCAGAAGTTATATGCTAAGTTCTCGAAGTGCGAGTTGTCGTTGGATCTTTGGCATTCTTGGGGCATGTGGTTTCCGGAGAGGGTATCAAGGTTGATCCGCAGAAGATCGAAGCAGTTCAGAGCTGGCCACGTCCTACTTCAGCTTCAGAGATCAGGAGTTTTCTGGGTTTAGCAGGCTATTACCGTCGATTTGTGGAGGGATTCTCCTCTATTGAAGCTCCATTGACTAGATTGACTCAGAAGAATGCCCCGTTTTGATGGTCTGACGATTGTGAGGCGAGCTTTCAGAAGCTCAAGTCAACATTGACCTCAGC
>MDKH01220933.1:0-22157 GCA_005239495.1 Nicotiana undulata | reverse complement strand
GGGTTACTATATTTGACAACGATCGCTTACATTCTTTTAAGGTGTAAATTGAGCGTATCAAACAATGAAAGCATAACAACTGGACTGGACTCTATATAGAGGTACGAGGTAAAGAGGTACGAAAAAATATACCTATGGGTTAATCAGGTACGGAAATCTCAACCTGATTGAGAAAATGAAGAGATACGGTCAAGATGAATCCAAGCATAATAAAGGGCAGATTCGGAGATCTTCAATTAATAAGCCAAACGTTACACAACCTTCGCACAACAATTACGGTTAATCATTATAACATTACATTAAGGCCATTATTAGTCATTAATGCTCAATTACTGAAAAGAACAGACGTTCTATTAAGAAATTCCCTATATAAGGGAGTAAAATATAGCGTGTAAGGACACATTCAAACTACTATTGTAATACAATTACTTTTCGTGCATCTTACTGCTTTCAAATTACAAATGTCCTTGCAATTATTAGTTTATTCTTTGGTTATCAGAAACCCGCATGCTTCTTAAAAATAGCTTTGGTAGAGAATCTAATTCTTTGGTTAAACAAATTGGTAAAGTTACCGGGAATCTGATAATCTTTGTTTACTTTCAAGCAAACATTCTCTGAATTATGTCAAATGCCAATGATAACAACCATTAGAGAATTAGAACTCCAGTTCCATCACCTTCTGCAACCCCATGAGGTTTAAGGGAGTTATCCCCAGAAAGATCTACTACTCAAAACAACAATCATAACGGTAATGATCAAACAGGAGAACAAGATTAGGTGAAATAATGATTGCTAGATACGTAAACCAAGCCTTACAAGACTTCGTGTGGGGGATACCGGCAAGGCCACCTACATTGCCTCCTAACAACACCATAACTGTAGAAAATCCTCAAAATGGATTAGCAAACTCAGGAAGTGGGGGAACACTTAATGAATCCCTCGAAGCGAGACCAGGTATGTCCAATAGCCAAAAATTACAATCTTTATTACTAACCTTGCAGAAACAGGTGAAGGAACAAAACGATCGAATCGAACAAATTCCTGGAGTACCACCTATTATCAAAGGAATTGACGTTGATAGATATTATCATCAACCTTGGAAACCAAGTGCATCACTCCTGCCTATTCCTAAGAAATTCAAGATGCCTGACGTTACCAAGTATGATGGGACAACTGATCCACGCGGTCATGTAACTGCTATTACCACCGGGGTTAAAGGCAACGACCTCACTAAACTAGAAATTGAGTCAGTACTAGTCAATAAGTTTGGAGAAACACTCACTAAAGGATCATTAACATGGTATTCTCTTTTACCTGAAAACTCTATTGATTCTTTTGCTGAGCTTGCAGATTCTTTTATAAAAGCGCATTTCGGTGCGGAAAAAGTCAAAAAAAGAATGGAGGATATATTCAAAATAAAACAGGGAGACACGGAGTTGCTTCGTGAATTTGTAGATAGGTTACAACGCGAAAGAATGATGTTACCAAGGGTACCTGACAATTGGGAAGCCATGGCATATGTAAGCAATTTAAATGACAAAAGTTCAGAAGCCACGAGAAGGCTCAAAGAAAGCTTAAGAGAATTTCCCGCCACAACATGGAACGATGTCTATAACAGGTATAGTACCTAGCTCCGAATAGAGGAGGATACCATTGCCCAATCAAAAACTGCAGATCGAACCTGTTCTAGACGCTTCGAACCGGATAGGAGAACATGTAAGAACATGTACGATACTTATATGGGACCCTCAAGACGAGAAACTCATTCCAGGTTTGAAAACTCTAGGTCAGAATACAGACCATCAAATAGAGATACAGGCTCATCTTCATCAAGATCTAGAAAGGATCGGGATGAACGAAGCACAGGAAATACAAGAAATAGGGAGCACAACTTCAATGTAAGTACTTCCGAATTAATTGCAGTACTAAAAAATATGGGTGATAAGGTTTGATGGCCCAAAGAAATGAGGTCGAACCCAAATAAAAGAAACCCAGACTTCTGGTGTGAATTCCATAATGACCACGGACACAGAACGTCAGACTGCAGATTTTTGCAAGGTGAGGTAGAACAATTATTAAAACAGGGCTACCTAATAGAATTGTTTAGTGAAAAGGTAATCAGGCGTATATGAAGAACATGCAGGAGCCACCAAAGCCACCATCTCCTAAACGAACAGTCAACGTAATTCACTATCACGACCCAAAATCCATAAGGTCGTGATGGCGCCGTACACCACTGTTAGGCAAGCCAATCATTAATTAATAGAAGTAAAATTTCCTGTTTTAGCATTTTCGAAATCATTACTCTTCACTTTAGTACTTAACAATTAGATAAAAAAATTCATTTTTTTGTAAGAAAAGCAACAGTCTATTTAAGTAAAACACAACCCAAATACATATCCGAGAACCCGGTGTCACAAGTGCATGAGCAGATTCTAAGAATTTATGCAAATATTATAAAGCTTGTCCGAAATACATATTGGACAAGTAATTTAACATAGAATACAATACATAGAGGGAGACTCTGTCAGCTGTGGGTCGTCTCCGGATAGTGTAGCTCGCCTAAGTCTCCAAGTCAATCACATTCTAAAGAGGGCACATGTGCAACAAAAATGCACAGAAGTGTAGTATGAGTACGAAAACAATGTGTACCCAATAAGTATCCCGCCTAACCTCAGAGAGGTAGTGACGGGGGGTCGAATTTTTCACTAGCTATAGGTTAGTCTAGCATAGTCTAAGTGAGAAGCTAAGCATGAGTATCCTAATCAATTGATCAAATAGTCTGAAATTAAAAACATCAATAAATATCAATTTATTCCACTTCTTTCACAGAAACTCTTCTTCTTTTAAACTGGCAACTGAAATGTACTCAAGACAATAAACATGTATAAATCACAGGAAATACGCAGCATTTATCATGCGCCAAAAATATGCCGAGGGTCGAACGGCGCGGGCAAACAATAATTAATGCGCACTGCCGAGGGTCGAACGACCCAAACCATAGATGCATCTATTTTCCCCGCTCGCGAATCGATCATGCGACGTGGTCAACATAATAATAATAATACGGCTAGCCTGCTCGCAAATCATACTTGCGACTCAGGTGCTCATACGTACACGTATTCACATAAAGGAAATCCATATTTTTATCCAATAAGACAATTTTTTCAAAATAATACGACTAGCCTGCTCGCGAATCATACCTACGACTCAGGTGCTCATAGAAGTGATAAAATTCTCCTTAATTAAACATGAAGATAATATTTAGAATATTTCCTGGAAATGCATTTGCCAAGTTTAACAATATTCAATAAATAGCATTGCCAGGAACAAAATAATCCATAGGGAAATACATCCTCTTTCAAAATAATTAAGAAAGTACACTCTAGCCTTTTTAGGCAAATAAATTACCAATTCAATAGCATTGTCATCCTATCATTATGACAGGATCACATGTACAACACATAAGGCATGCTAGTGGGTCCTAGACTACACGAACATGGCATAACAGTAGCTACGCACGGACTCCCATCACCTCGTGCGTACGTAGCCCCCGCAATAATTTCATATATTTATTTAGTTCACCTAAGGGGACAATTCCCCCTCACAAAGTTAGAAAGGAGACTTACCTTGCTCCGAAATTCCATAAACGGCCTCAAAGCTTTCCCGACGACTCCAATCGATGCACAACGCTCCATAACTACCCAAATGATGATAAACCAATGAAAATATACTCAATTGTTTGCTAAAATTTCAGATTATATAATTTCCCAACTCCGCTTAGTGAAATGACCAAAATGCCCTCAAGCCCACGTGCCCGGATTCTGAAATTTCTCGAAGATAAACTCTACCGATAGCTTTACTAGCTCAAATATAAAATTTACTCCTAATTTCATGCTCAAATTCGTGGTTAAATCCATTTTATCAAGTTTCTAGGTTTTCTCCAAAATTCCCAATTTTTCCCACAATTTCCATGTCTAATCCCATGATAAAATCTTGTATTTAACTTGGAAATAAATAGAAACAACTTACCTTTGATGCTTGATGAAATACCCCTTGAAATGCTCTCCAAAATCATCCAAGCCAAATGAAAGGAATGAAAGAAATGGGCCAAATTCGTGTTTAAGAATCTGCCCATGCTTTGTGGAGTTGTACCTTGCACTTGTGCTGTACATGTTGTACATCCTATTAAAGTTTTCTTGTTGAATACCTTCTGTTAAAACACCCATAAAGTATTGTAAAAATATCCAAATAACAAACGGTTTGAAGATTTAAAAACTAGACTCGAAGATCTTTCATTTGATAGGTTTTACACCATATAACGCTTTATACATCCCGAGATATGAGCTTCTAAATTCGGATCCATGCATCGGAAAATTTCTGGCAAAACTGCTCTACCATCCATCTTCAATTTGTCATAACATTCTCTACAGATGTTCAAATTATGATTTCTTTACCTTTATGTAAACTAGACACAAAGCGCTACAACGTTCGTTTTTGAAGCATCTCAAAATTCCTTGTAGATCAAAAGATTTAGGCCTCCGAAGTCGGACCAGTGTTCCTTCAGTGCGGACCGCGAAAACACGACCGCGGCCGTGAAGCCTCCCACCGCGGTCAGCGAAAAATGGACCGCCGACCGCGGTCGTGGGTTCAAAAATTCGACCCTCCAGGCCTCAACAGCTATATATTAGCCTAAATACACCACGGGACCTATCCGGAACTCACTCGAGCCCTCGGAACTTCAAACCGAACATACCAACAAGTCTGAAAACATATCACGGACTTAGTCGAGGCCTCGAATCACATCACATAACATCAAAATCACCAATTATGCACGGATTCAAGCCTAAGAACTTATGAAAATTCCAAATTTCACAACCTATGCCGAAACACGTCAATACTAGTCCGAATGGCCTCAAATTTTACACACAAGTCATATATGACACTATGAACCTACAACCACTCTCCGAATTCCATTCCGAGCCCGATATCAAAATTTCCACTTCCAGTCGGATTCTTCAAAAATCTTTAAATTTCTATCTTTAGCCAAATGACTTCAAAATTACCTTCGGACATCCGAATTCACTTCCGATCGCGCTCCCAACCCCAGAATCACCATACAGAGCTATTCCCAGACTAGGAGTCCCGAACGGACATCTATAACACTGAAATGCTTTCCAAGCCAAATTTATGAAATTCTTCTAAAATACTAACTTCCACAATATACGCCAAAATGCTCCCGGGTTATCCAAAACTCGTTCATGACATAGGCCCACGTCTGAAATCATCATACGAACCTGCTGGAACCTTTGGATCCACATTCCGAGGTCGTTTACTCAAAATTCCAGTCTTACTCAATTTCTTCAACTTAAGGCTTTTGAAATGAATATTTTCCTTTCAATTTAACTCTGGTCTTCCTGAATTTCAATTCCGACCATACGCACAAGTCAATATACCTGAAATGAAGTTATTCATGACTTCCAACCGTTGAAAGACGCACTAGAGGTCAAAACAACCGGTCGGGTCGTTACATTCTCCCCCACTTAAACAGACGTTCGTCCTCGAACGTGCCAAGAACTTCTCTTGAGTTATCTGAAATCATTATCTAGCACCTCGTGCACTTGTTCGTGCTACCACAACCCAGTTGAGCACGAAAGCTTGATCAAATTTGAAGGTATCCTCCCTTTATTCACACAATAAGCTCAGAACTCAGTTCCAACACCTGAAATTCTCTGCCATGCTTGTTTCTACTATTTGAACACCGTATCAACTACCACACGAGGCACCAGAACATAATTGCACGCCTTTGCTGAATCAACACCATACACCACCTGATCCATTATCTGGCCACAATGACGCTCCCTGGACCTTAATAGCCAGAATTCTGCGACTTCGATGCTCTCAAGGAACCTTATAAGATACATTCTGCTATAACGCTGACGGTATCACCACAACGGAGGAGATGTGTAGAAACTTCTAACCAATTGCAGAATTAACCACACATTAATATATTTTCTCTTGACTTAGGTCATCATTTCATTACTTACAAATTACTGGTATTTGTTCTTTAATATATTTCACTAATTCTTATCGCATTGATCCTGATACAATAGTCTCATCTCACCCAATATGAATTTCTCGGTCAGTAAGTCACTCCATACATGACCAAAAGCCTCAGATGATGCCATAACGTACCGATAGGCCACAACTCGAACATGATACACAAGACATGACTCAGGAAGGGACTACTCAACTCACGTAACTAACATGGATTTCCTTAGAAGATAGGCAGTAAAACACAAGAAAAATAAATACAGGAATCTCACTCAACATTACCCTGTTGCGGCATGCAACGCGATCCAAATAACATACCCGTGGCGGCGTGCCACCCGATCCCATCATAAAATTCACATAAGGAGATATACACGGAGCTGAATTGCTCAATATTACACATTAATTAATACCGGTCATAAGCACACTAAGTGAATAATACCATTCTGGGAGACTGATAGAGCCATATGCTATAAAACTCTAGCACAGCTGAAGTGCGATATATAATCTGAATCTCAAGAGCCATCCTGCTCACATAACATCATCACTACACGGAATCTCAACACATAAGTAATTATCAAGCCGTTTCACGACTCACACGACACAATCACAATATCCCATGAATGTGACGAAGGTGGGACAATACCTGATATCCCAGTACCCCTCCTTTAGGAGCGCTATACCGAATGAACACATCTGACTCGTACGAAGCCCATAATCTTGTTTATGTCCATTCATTCATTTCAAATCGATTTTTTTTGCTCGCACTAAACTAGGTTGATAGTCTTACCTGGGTCCATAATGACCCACCTTTTCTCATAACACACAAGAGCAACCAACCATCACATCAGGGACAAACACCCCACAATCCACAACAAATTGGACCGAACGCCTTTAAGGCATATATTCTCAAATAAGCAATATTGCACTTCCTTATTCTTGGTCCAAATCTTCAATAAACCAGGTGACCGCAAGTCACACTTACATACTCTTCCCGTGGTCACGCTCCCACGACTTTTCACACAGGTAGCCAGTATGCACATCCATACCACCGACCACCCTAAGGCTGTAAAATAATTCAAGGACCCGTAATCATGATACAAAGCCTCTTTCCCCAAACACCGATCTCAGGTAACACTGAAGACAACATCAACTCATTCTAAACATTAAAATTCCTTGTTCTTGCTTCTCCAAGCTCATGACCTCCTTGTTAACACCGAACCAAAATCTCGGTTCTTAGTTCCAGTTGCATACTGCTTACGGCACCTAACATGCCAATATGGAATAGTATAGGAATTCCACCATAATTCCTAAGCCACTACTTGGGTGAATACTTCATCATATAGAAAACCTTTTACTTACCTCAATTCATGAGAATCATAACCACACACAATCACACCGAAGGTACTGATCACTACTGAACAGGTGCCATTCCAACCATGGCTAACAAATCTATCTTCCTTTTAATCATCTTTAATTGCCTCATAGATAATAGTAATTTCTTTCAACTCATAGTAACTCAACCCTCACTCATCCCAAGTGACATTGATTCACGAGACCATGCTGCCTAAATCCCGCAACACGTCTCACAACATCCTGATAATATTTCTACAACCCGATGTTTATTTCTCTCACTCTTCCAACACTATCTTGCGTGCTGAAATAACATAGAACACTCAAACTACTTTTCCTTCTCCTCAGAGATTATACTGCAAAAGCTCGATCATTAATCATACTGCTACTTGAGACCCTTAAACACCACAGTCTCTAAGTTTCAAATTCTCTAAGACCACTGCTGAGAGTCACCCACTCTGACTGGTCCTGAATACAATCAACTCCAAGGCTCTTCTAGCACATGAACATGCTCTTCAATGGAGCACGTGACTGAGTCACTTCCCTTACAACTTACTTGTGACATAAGCACAAATTCTTAATCTTCCATATCCTAACCCTGGTCCAATAGGGCCAACTTCGCACATTTTTATCATATGCCATGCTCGATTACCGCTTTACTCCTTTCTATTAGCTGTAACAACTTGCCGGTATACCGACAATTCCGCAATCCCATGAGAGCACAATCCTACGACCCAATTGTAGGTCGTGGGACTCCCCCACTTAGCCCAAAGCTACACCCTACACCACTCCAGACACTGCTGATACTTGTTCTTCTTGTTGACATAACCTTGCTCAACCAATCCGTCCAATTCTTCCAAATTTCCCTGTTAGCATTCCCCAAATACTCACAGAAGATAACCCACCTGTGGAAACTCAACAACCGACACCTTCCACTGTGTTGTGAGGCACACTTTCTACGACATCGAGACCCCCATCCTAAGCTTGTCCTCCTTTACCGACTTGACTAGTCCGTCCGCTCCCCATGGACATCCACTATGCGCACGACAACATCTTCTAATTCCAAGCTATGTTGCATCCTTCTTCATCCCTAACAACGCCTCTCGGTGGCATCTAACCTTCTGCCGAATAACCAACCTTTCGGTTTAAGCTTGTGGACCTATTCCCTGTCCACAAGAATTTTCAATTCACTTCAACTCCACTGAAATCATAGGTTACACTGCCACTTCCCACTTAGTTGGACTCATTCCTTTAAGCCACTACCTAACTTCCATCTCTAACGCCTGGCATTTAGAGATTTAGCCACCACCTGTCACTTCTCACATGATATCCTTCATCGCCTGCATATCAATTGCGACCTCAATTCAATATCATTCTCTGTAGCTCTTGAACCAACAGATCACCACGACTTCAAACTCTCTGATGATCATCTTTCTTGAACTAACTTTATTAGAAACTCTCATTCAATACTTCAACTACCGCACACCACGATCTATTACAGTTGCTTCTTCAATACTGCTTCACAACACTCTAACCAAATACAATCGAAGAGCTATAACACCGGCAAACTTATCACATTCTATTCAATCAAACATCGGTACCTCAACACGGGTGAATACTCCACCTTACTCAATAACATCAAGCTTCATTGCTTTTATCGCCGAAAACCTGACCATTTATAGTTCATTTGCATTTCCTCCGCCGGAACTAAAATGCTGATATCTCAAAAACCACACTTTGAAAGGACCTCCCTTGAAGTCATTCATCTCTCCAACATATGGGAAAGCATTCTACCATCATATCGACATCGCGCGATAACCGATCGGAAACATCATCACTATCTGAGCATAGCCTCAAGGCTCTCAGAAACACAGCAACTGAGCTGAAATAACATAATATTCTTCTGCAGGGCGACAACAACAGCCCAATCGACTATGCATGGAAAACATCACGCACCATATCTGTAGCCCCATTACAACTCCTCAAACTATCGATTATTGGAAGTGTTTGGCGACGTATAAGATTTAGTAGGAAGAAACATAGGCATAAGCCTTAAAGGAATCAAATCGCACGATGTGGAATCAAGAAGGGAAGTACTCCTAACAACCCTGTATCCTCTCGAAGATAAGAACATACGTCTCTGTACCGATCCGCAAGACTCAACTAGACTCGCTCATGACTCGTGAGACCTACGGGAACCTAGTGCTCTGATACCACGTTGTCACAACCCAAAATCCATAAGGTCGTGATGTTGCCGGACACCACTGTCAGGCAAGCTAATCATTAATTAATAGAAGTAAAATTTCCTGTTTTAGCATTTTCGAAATCATTACTCTTCACTTTAGTACTTAATAATTAGATTAAAAAATTCATTTTTTTGTAAGAAAAGCAACAGTCTATTTATGTAAAACACAACCCAAATAAATATCCCAGAACCCGGTGTCACAAGTGCATGAGCAGATTCTAAGAATTTATACAAATATTACAAAGCTTGTCCGAAATACAGATTGAACAAGTAATTTAACATAGAATACAATACATAGAGGGAGACTCTGTCAGCTGCGGGTCGTCTCCAGATAGTGCAGCTCGCCTAAGTCTCCAAGTCAATCACATTCCCAAGAGGGCACCTGTGCAACAAAAATGCACAAAAGTGTAGTATGAGTATGAAAAAAACGTGTACCCAGTAAGTATCCCGCCTAACCTCAGAGAGGTAGTGACGAGGGGTCGAATTTGTCACTAGCTATAGGTCAGTCTAGCATAGTCTAAGTGAGAAGCTAAGCATGATTATCCTAATCAATTGATCAAATAGTCTGAAATTAAAAACATTAATAAATATCAATTTATTCCACTTCTTTCACAGAAACTCTTCTTCTTTTAAACTGGCAACTGAAATGCACTCAAGACAATAAACTTGTATAAATCACAGGATTTACGCAGCATTTATCATGCGCCACAAATATGCCGAGGGTTGAACGGCGCCGATCGACAATAATAAATGTGCACTGCCGAGGGTCGAACGCCCCGAACCATAGATGCATCTATTTTCACCGCTCGCGAATCGATCATGCGACGCGGTCAATATAATAATAATAATACGGCTAGCTTGCTCGCGAATCATACATGCGACTTAGGTGCTCATATGTACATGTATTCACATAAAGGAAATCCTTATTTTTATCCAAGAAGACAGTTTTCTTAAAATAATACGGCTAGCCTGCTCGCAAATCATACCTGCGACTCAGGTGCTCATAGAAGTGATAAAATTCTCCTTAATTAAACATGAAGATAGTATTTAGAATATTTCATGGAAATTCATTTTCCAAGTTTAACAATATTCAATAAATAGCATTGCCAGGAACACAATAATTCACAGGGAAATCTATCCTCTTTCCAAATAATTAAGAAAGTATACTCTAGCATTTTTAGGCAAATAAATTACCAATTCAATAGCATTGTCATCCTATCATTATGACATGATCAAATGTACCACACATAAGGGATGCTAGTGGGTCCTAGACTACCCGGACATGGCATAACAGTAGCTACACATGGACTCCGGTCACCTCGTGCGTACGTAGCCCCCGCAATGGTTTCATATATTTATTTAGTTCACCTAGGGGGACAATTCCCCCTCACAAAGTTAGAAAGGAGACTTACCTTGCTCCGAAATTCCATAAACGGCCTCCAAGCCTTCCCGACGACTCCAATCGATGCACAACGCTCCATAACTACCCAAATGATGATAAACCAATGAAAATATACTCAATTGTCTGCTAAAATTTCAGATTATATAATTTCCCAACTCCGCTTAGTGAAATGACAAAAATGCCTTGGGGCCCACGTGCCCGGATTCCGAAATTTCTCGAAGATAAACTCTATCGATAGCTTCACTAGCTCAAATATATAATTTACTCCTTATTTCATGCTCAAATTCATGGTTAAATTCAATTTTTCAAGTTTCTAGGTTTTCTTCAAAATTCCCAATTTTTCCCACAATTTTTATGGCTAATCCCATGATAAAATCTTGTATTTAACTTGAAGATAAATAGGAAGAACTTACCTTTGATGCTTGATGGAATCCCCCTTGAAATGCTCTCCAAAATCATCCATGCCAAATGAAAGGAATGAAAGAAATGGGCCAAATTCGTGTTTAAAGAATCTGCCCATGCTTCGTGGAGTTGTACCTTGCACTTTTGATGTACATGTTGTACATCCTATTAAAATTTCCTTGTTGAATACCTTCTGTTAGAACACCCATAACTTCTTGTAGGAATATCCAAATAACAAACGGTTTTAAGATTTAAAAACTAGACTCGAAGATCTTTCATTTGATAGGTTTTACACCATATAACACTTTATATATCCCGAGATATCAGCTTCTAAAGTCGAATCCATGCATCAGAAAATTTCTGGCAAAACTGCTCGACCATCCATCTTCAATTTGTCATAACTTTCTCTACAGATATCCAAATTATTGATTTCCTTACCTTTCTGGAAACTAGACACGAAGCGCTACAACTTTTGTTTGTGAATCATCTCAAACTTCCTTGTAGATCAAAAGATATAGGCCTCCAAAGTCGGACCAGTGTTCCTTCACCGCGGACCGTGAAAACACGATCGCGGCCGCGAAGCCTCCCACCGCGGTCAGCAAACAATTGACCGCGGACCGCGGTCGTGGGTTCAGAAATTCGACCCTCCAGGCCTCCAACAGCAATATATTAGCCTAAAGACACCCCGGGACCTATCCGGAACCTACCCGAGCCTCGGAACTTCAAATCGAACGTACCAACAAGTCTGAAAACATATCACGGAGTTAGTCGAGGCCTCGAATCACATCACATAACATCAAAATCACCAATTATGCACGGATTCAAGCCTAAGAACTTATGAAATTTCCGAATTTCACAACTGATGCCGAAACACGTAAAAACTAGTCCGAATGACCTCAAATTTTACACACAAGTCATATATGACACTATGAACCAACAACCACGCTCCGAATTCCATTTCGAGCCCGATATCAAAATTTCCACTTCCGGTCGGATTCTTCAAAAATCTTTAAATTTCTATCTTTATCCAAATGACTTCAAAATGACCTCCGGACATCTGAATTCACTTCCGATCACGCTCCCAATTCCAGAATCACCAAACGGAGCTATTCCCAGACTCGGAGTCCCAAACGGACATCTATAACACTGAAATGCTTTCCAAGCCAAATTTATGAAATTCTTCTAAAATACTAACTTCCACAATATACGCCGAAATGCTACCGGGTTATCCAAAACCTGTTCCGGACATACGCTCGAGTTCGAAATTATCATACAAACCTGCTGGAACCTTTGGATCCACATTCCGAGGTCGTTTACTCAAAATTCCAGTCTTACTCAATTTCTTCAACTTAAGGCTTATGAAATGAATATTTTCCTTTCAATTCAACTATGTTCTTCCTGAATTTCAATTTCGACCATATGCACAAGTCAATATACCTGAAATTAAGTTATTCATGACTTCCAACCGCTGAACGACGCGCTAGAGCTCAAAACAACCGGTCGGGTCGTTACATTCACGGGGGTGAGGAGGTAAACAGAGTAATCTGCAAAAGAACCACAAAATTCACAATTACGCACGGGAAGAGGATTCGTGAAGTTCTGGAAGCAGACAATATATCATTCGACGATGCAGAAATCAATGGACTAATAACCCACACAATGACGCACTGGTAATATCCTTACCTATACATGACACTAACGTAAAAAGAGTGTTGATTGATCCAGGTAGCTTAGTTAACATTATTTTATCAAGGGTTGTGGAAGAAATGTTTATGGAGGATCGAGTAAACCCAAAATCACGAGCCTTATCTTGGTTCGATAACTCTACGATCATAACAAAGGGGAAGTTTAACTTAGCACTTATGCAGAGGGAGTAATCAAGAATACTAGGTTCCAAGTCATTGATACTGACATGGCTTACAATGTAATCATGGGGAGACAATGGATTCATGACATGAGACCGGTACCATCTACCCTACACTAGGTAATCAAATTCCCTTCCGAATGGGGAATTCAACAGATTCGGGGCGATCAACAAACGTCAAGGAGTATAAATTCCGTGGTAAATTATAACAAAAAAGTGGAAGAATCAAAAGATAAGGAATCCACTCAGGCAGGTACAGTTGCACAAACAGGGACGAAAGAAATTATTATTCAAACAGGTACGACAGATGATAGCCACGAGAAGGTGAACCAGGTCACCTCGGAAGAAATATCAAAACATACGGACATGGATTCCAGACCTGATGTCATTCAAGAACCATAAGAGGATGAATATATTAAAACAACTACGGGAGAGCTCGAAGCTACTCCATTGTTTGAACGGGAGCCTGAACAGAAAGTCCACATAGGCAAGAGGCTAAGTCCTAGCAGAAGAGGTGAGTTAGTTGATTTATTTAAAAGCTAACGCAGATTGCTTTTCTTGGTCCCATTCAGATATGACAGGTATCCCACCAGAAGTGATGACTCATAAGCTAAATGAAGACCAGTCCTTTGTACCTGTCAAGCAAAAGAAAAGAAAGCAAGGACCATTCAAGAACCAAGTGATCGATGAAGAGGTACTGAAAATCTTGAAAATTGGTTCAATACGTGAGGTAAATACCCTAATTGGTTAGCCAATACTGTAGTGTTACCCAAAAAAGAATGGTAAATGGAGAGTATGCGTAGATTACACAGATTTTAATAAAGCATGCCCTAAAGATTCATTTCCATTGCAACACATAGATCAAATGATTGATGCCACTGCAGGTCATGAATTGTTAAGCTTTCAAGATGCGTACTCTGGTTATAATCAGATAAGAATAGATCACTCAGACGAGGAAAAAACACCCTTTACTACAAACAGGGGGACTTATTGCTACAAAGTAAGCCTTTTGGCCTGAAAAATGACGGAGCCACGTATCAAAGGCTAGTGACCAAGATGTTCCAGGAACATCTGGGAAAGACGATGGAGGTTTACATCGACGACATGCTGGTAAAATCAACACAAGCGAAAGATCATTTCCAGCATCTTTCAATTACCTTCGATTTTTTACGTAGGTATAATATGAAACTGAATCCAGAAAAATGTGCCTTTGGCGTAGAATCAGAGAAGTTTTTGGGTTTCCATGTGTCAAATAGAGGAATAGAAGTAAATCCTGCTCTAATTAAAGCTATTGATGAAATACCCAATATACTTACAAGCAAAAAAGAAGTGCAAAGATTAACAACAAGAATTGAAGCCTTGGGGAGATTTATATCCAAGTCTTCGGAAAGAGTTTTAAATTCTTTTCAGTTCTTAAAAAACAGAATCAGTTTGAATGGACTGAGGAATGTCAATAGGCTCTCAAAGATCTGTAGGCATATTTATCAAAACCCCCGTTGCTGTCAAAACCAAAAGAAGGAGAAAGGTTGTATGTCTATTTTGCCGTAGCAAAAATTGCCGTAAGTGCAGTACTGGTAAGGGAAGACAAAGGTAAACAATCTCCAATTTATTACGTAAGCAAGTCTTTGTTAGACGCTAAAACAAGATACCCACATCTGAAAAAATTAGGTTTAGCTCTGATTATGGCAGCTAGAAAATTAAGACCATATTTTCAATGTCATCCTATTATTGTTGTGACTTCATACCCATTGAGAAACATTCTGCATAAACAAGAATTATCGGGAAGATTAGCTAAATGGGCAATAGAATTGAGTGAGCATGACATAATATATCAGCCTAGGACTGCAATAAAGTCTCAAAGTTTTGCTGATTTTGTTGCTGATTTTAATACCAGCATAATTCCTGAAGTAGAAAAAGAGTTACAACTCTTTAACAGGGCTAATCCAGGTATATGGATCCTATTTACTGATGGCTCCTCTACTGTAAAAGGAGCTGGTCTGGGAGTAGTTTTAATATCACCCACGGGTGAAAATATACGGCAAACTATTAAATGCAATCCCATAACTAACAATAAAGCAGAGTACGAAGCTGTCATTACAGGACTTGAATTGACACGGGAACTCTCAATCGAGAAAATCGTGATCAAAAGTGACTCCGAACTGGTAGTAAACCAGATGAAGGGGACTTATATTGCAAGAGAGACTCGTATGCAACAATACCTGGAAAAGGCACGAGACCTGGTAAGATAATTCCAATCATGGACAATTGTGCAAATACCCAGGGAGGAAAATGAATAAGTGGATGCATTAGCTATCCTTGCAGTAGTTGCGAAAGTGTCAAACAAAGACAATGCAATTGTCATTCACTTATTTCATTAAGCGATCAACCAGGACAAAAATGAGGTAAAAGTTAACATTTTGACCTGAGATTGGAGAACCAAAATTTTAAACTTTTTGCAGAATGGTACCTGAAGATAGAAAAGCAGCTCAAGAACTATGCCAAAAAGCTGCACGGTACTGACTCATTCGCAATGCTTTATACCGCAAAATGTTCGGGGGTCCCTTAGCAAAATGCCTTGGTGTTTAACCAAAGAATAATATCATTTGACCAAAGCTATTTTAGGATAAACTCGGGTTACTGATAATCGAAAAGAGAATAAAATAATAATTAAAGGAACAATAGATTGATAGCAATATGCGAGAAGTAAATAGTTTGTATTCGAGAGTCCAGATCCCTTGTTTGTTACATTTTCCTCCCTTTTATACGGAGATTCTCCTAGTACAACGTTTGAATTCCGGTAATGATGGCTCATTAATGACTGATTATTACATTAATGAGGTGTTACAATGGTGAATCGTAACTGTTATTTTAGGAGTTACATAATGTATATGACATTAACTGTTGATCTTCGAATCTGCCCATTATTGTGTCCAGATTCGTCATGACCGTGTCTCTTCTTCTTCATTAGGTTTTCCGTGGCGGATATACACGTGGTTGATAAATAAATTACGTGCATGTTGAGTACCTGCCTGTTGCTTTGTCTAGATTCATTTCAACCGTGTCTCCTCCTCGTGGCTATTATATGAAAGAGTATACTAACCGTATCTCTTTTATCCCGTGCCTCCGTGTATCTTTGCATCCACATGTGCTGTTTTCTTTGGTCTACATAGTTGGCTGAGTCATCCAGATTCTGGCTACGTGTAAAGCTATTTTATACCAATACAGATAGTCCCCCCACTTTCCATGTATTTGGCGTATAATACTTGGTAAGTTGATACGTATTTATGGCGGGAATATTTTGTCGCCGCTTTGTTCCGAGACATTGTATCCTTTATTGAACGCATTTATCGTACATTACTTATATTTAATGCTTCTTCCACGTGTTTGTCCTTGATTGGTTCTGCAACAACTTGACGCTTTTTTGGGCTTTTTGAAGTTGCATCAGTTCTGAAGTGACACTCTTAATTATGACTTTCCTTCATTACTTTTCCATGCTTTGACGGTTGCCATTAGGTATAAATAATCGTCTTCTTTCTTTCTCTTTCACGAAACACTTCTATAATTTGATTTTTCCTTGGTGAAGAAATTTTCCTTAGCTTGCATAAATATGTCTTTATCTGGTCGACCTAAAAAGGTTATCAATGTTGAAACTTTGGCGTCTTCTTCTTCTGCTCCATCTAGGAGCCGAAGAGGTGGTCAATTGAGGAGTTTAGGATCTGTTTCCACTAGAGGTTCTTCATCTCCTTTAGTTTCTCCTTCTGCTAGTAGATCTTTGTTTTCTCCCAGAGGTAGATCCTCTCATTCTGTTTCTAAGGACAAGGATGATATTCGTGAACCTAGAGTTGACGAAATCATTCCTGCCGAGATAGTTTTTCTAGAAGTAAATTCTTCCATCACCGAACAAGCTTCTTATTTAGATAGTATAGAGAAATATGCTACCATTGTTACAATAGGTCATATTCCTGTCGTTCGTCGGGAATTCTCCTGGGAGTCTAACGTTCCCATTATTGTGCCAAGTAATACCCAAAGAATCACGTCTTACAAGACAGGTTTTTCTTATGTCTATACTTACCCTTTCACATTAGGATTTCAGCCTCCTGTTGACCCTGTTATCATAGAAGTTTGCTGTTTTTTCAATATTTTCCTAGGATAGGTTGGTCCCTTAGTATGGAGTGTTGTTGCTTGTCTAAGAGTTTTGTCTTCAAAGGTTTCCGTTCCTTTCACCTTTCATCATTTGATGCATTTGTATTCACCTGCTCTGTTTCGTCTAGGGATTTTTACTCTGACTGCTCGGAGTAAGAGAGTTTTAGTAACCCCTGATGATGATAAAGACAAAGGTTGGTTCCTGAGGTATGTTGCTATTCCCACTGCTGTTCTAGAGGGTGAAAATAATCTTCCCTTCCCTGAGAAGAGGAACCGTGCACGTAAGTACTTTGGTTCGCACCTGTCTTCTTTACATAAAGTTGTATTATGTTTTTAACACCGCATTTGTTTTCCTCTTATTTTCAGCAACTATGAATATTGTCGAGAATGTCTCCGATATTCGTAGTTAGGTAGAAAGAATGTTAATTGTTGCTCCTGCAGAGGAAAGATCCTGGAAGTACTTTTCCACAAAGTATAAATGGATTGTCAAGACTCATGGTAAGTAGAGTTTTTTCTCTTTTCTTTCCTTATCTGAATTTTGTTTAATTCTTTCTCTTATTTGATAGGGTTTTCTGCCCGTGGGGCATCTTCATCGCTTCCGAAGATGTCGTTATCTCACCCCCAGAATGTCTTAGCTGGTGCTTCAAAAAGAAAGGTTCCAGGTTCTCGCTTTGGAGGAGAAGATGAGGATGAAGAAGAGGGTGCTTTAGTGCACCGGGCGAGAAGAAGGCAGATAGTTTCTGACGATGAGTCTACTCCCACGCCTCTTTCTTCCGCGTTGGAAATCAGGCCTTCTTTTTCTCGTGATCAATACCAGTCCCCAACTCGAGATCCTACCGAGCGTTTATTTTATGAAGGTTTTGAAATGGATCCTGATGATGTTCCCTTGGCTACCATCTATCCAGGTTTTGTTGTTGTTCCTGCTCCTCACTCTATGGATGTTGTTTCTCCTCCCATACCTGTTATTTCTTCAGTTTCTTTTCCGTCCGTCTCTATCAAAGTGCCCGCGACTTCTTTAGCTTCTGGTCCCTCTCTCTTTTCCGATGTCCCTTCCGTCCCTGTTTCCATGCCTTCTGTTATAGAAGAAGGTTCTTCTAGTAGGGAGATGAGTAGAGTTACAATTGAGGTTCCAGCTGGTGGAAGCCTCTTCAAGAAAACCGGTGAGCCAGAGGTATGACTTAAACCTTTAATTGGCTCTGAGGAGAGTGCCAAGCTTGATAGCCACACAACTCTTACTTGGGTCAATGATGTGGTGCACAACTCCTTAAAGGTATGTACTTTGGAAGAACGTCTGCACACATGTTGTTCTTTAATTAACAGTTTAACACATTTGATTGTTTTACTATTTTTGCAGACGCACCTTATTGGTTTGGAGCTTATGAAGAGAGTTTCCAATTATGAAAATGAGTTGAAAGTGTTCCGTGGGCTCGATGATATTAAAGCATAGTACGATAGTCTTCAGATAGAGATGGGAGCTTTAGAGGATGAGAGAGATACCTTGAGGGAGAAATTGAAGGTTGTTAAGGCAGAGTTGGCGGTAGAGAAAGCTTCTTTTAGCCAGGTCAATAAGGATAAAGATGTTCTTGAATCTTCATTTGCTGAACAACTGTCAAAAGCTACCGAGGAAATCCGACACCTGAAGCACATGTTGGGGGAGAAAGAGGAATATTCAGGTGAACTAGTGCGTAATCTCTCCCAAGTTCAAGAGGATCTCTGTGAAGCTCAGATGAAGGTTCAGACTTTGGAGGAATAAATTGCATCTCTAAAGGTTGCCTTGGAAGCCACTGAGACTGACAATGATAATTTGAAGGGCGAGATTCAGGTGTGGTCAAGGGACTGTGATGACCTTGAAGAATCAACGGTTGTTGACGTGAGTAGGGCATATATGAGTGCTCACCATGATACATTGTTGGAAATGAGTCGAGAAGGATTTGACCTTCATGCTGAGATTACAAAATCTAGGGAAGCTATGGAGAAGACTCAGCAAGGTTTTGATCTCTCTCCAGCTGATGAAGCCAAGGAAGAAGCGGACGATTCTTCAGAAGAAACTGGTTCCCCTCCTCCTCCTAGAGAATGAAGACTTTTAGTCACCCTTGTTTATTTTCCTTTTTTATTGGATTGGTGTAATTACTCACAGCTTCATCGGGAGTAAATTTGAAACTTCTAAAGTCTCCAATTGACAATTTAGGGGCAATAAATGTGCATATCTATGCGGCTAAGTACTAGTTTAGTACTTAGTCTTTAACTTAGCCGCTTTTATATCAATATTTTTGAGACTTTTTGTTATGAGTTTGAGTTTTACTCTTTACTCAAATCTGTTGATTTGTGTTGCTTTTGTGAGGTTTATGTTCGTACCTCTAAGATTTCTTTGCATAAAGATGCTTGCTTTACTTTGAATCCTTTTATGATGGGTGTAGTATAAGCTTTTTAGACTCTGTTTATAAGAGGCTTTGTTTATGAATTAGGGCCCTTTTAATGTTTTAATGAAGAAGACTTCTCAACTTCATTGAAAATGCATAGAGTGATAGGAATTTTTCACATGTTTAAGAATGTTTTTGTGAGAAGTTTTTGCTTGAACTTTTACAACATTTTTCATGTGTTATGATTGTCATCTAAAACTCATGTTGCAACTGTTTTGTTTTAACAGATTTGATAATCACTTGTATTTCGTAACTGTTTTTAATAGATAACCTTTTTTACGAGTTAATACAAGGAAGTAACTGTTTTTCATTAGTAACAATTTTTGTAAGTATTGGGTTTTTCCCATGACTGTTTTATTTGCAACAGTTGTAAGTACGAGAGAAATGTATTGTAATACGTAACTGTTTTATTTGATAACAGTTTTGAGAATATATACAAGGGTTTTGATCTTTCATCTGCAACTGTTTTATTCGAATAAAAGTTTTTGTTTTATTTGAGTACATAACTGTTTTTATTATAACAGTTTTGGTTAAGTACAATGATGATGATCTTCTATCCCTAACTGTTTTTGATGTAACAATTTTTTATTGTATAAGAGATGTACATTTCTTCTTCGTAGCTAATATTTTTGCTTCTAACCTGAACATGGTTCGAGGGTTTTCAGAGTAGGCTTTCGTAATTCTTGTGCCGGAGTTTTCAGTTCTTTTGATCGTATCACTTGACTTTTTGGGTGAATGGTTCTTTTAGGCTCGAGCATTCTGAATTCTAGTAGTCTTTTGCTTCATTTTGGGCTTCCATATTATATAGTCCCCTAGTGTTTAAGCGTTGAAGAATGAGATCTCGAGCACTTGATTATTCCTTTTTTGTGGTCCTTTCCCTGAAAAAGGAAAATATTCCGGACTCGAAGGTATATACTCTTTTTAAATGATGACTGCTTAACCCTTTAAAATATCCATCAGAAAGTGTAACCCTATACCGGGAATTATGTTATTTCCTCGCGTCTTTGCAGGTCTAATGTCATTATCTGGTGATAGGTTAGCTTTTTGCCTATCATCTAAAAAAGTTAGTAAAGTTTAAATATTCAAAGATAAAATCGATCATGCGATACCTGACCAGGGGTACTTCTTTTTCATAGAAGTAGTACTTCTTCAGGTGGATGGCGTTCCAGCTCGTCGGTAGAATCTTGTCGTCCATGGCTTCCAACTCGCGCGCCTTTCCCTGCTATGCCTCGTACCTTATAGAGACCTTCCCAGTTCGGATTTAGTTTACCAGCTCCTGCTTCTTTTGTTGACTTGAAGACCTTTATAAGTACAAAGTCCCCAATTTTGAAATATCTGAGATGAGCTTTGCGGTTGTAGTATCGTTCTATGATTTGCTTTTGAGCTGCCATCCGTATTAAGGCCACATCTCTTCGTGACTCGAGCAGGGCTAAATTGGTTTGGAGTTCAACAACATTCGTTTGTTCTGTAGCTGTCGTCACTCTCAGACTCGGTTCGCCAATTTCTACGGGTATTAGTGCCTCTAAGCCATAAACGAGTGCGAAAGGACTTTCTCCCGTAGCTGTTTTTGATGTAGTTCTTTATGCCCATAACACCGCTGGTAATTCGTCGGGCCAATTGCCTTTGGTTCTGTCTAACCGCTTCTTTATATTGTTGATGATGATTTTGTTCGTGGATTCTTCTTGTCCATTAGCTACGGGATGATATGGTGTTGATGCAATCCGATTGATTTTCCAGTTGTCGAAGAATTCTGTGATTTGAGAGCCTATAAACTGTGGGCCATTATCTGTCACAGCCCAAAAGCCCACCTTTCAGACCGTGACTGCGTCTAACGTTGAACCCGCTAGACAAGCCAATGTAAACTACATATTAATATTTTTAAATCAATCCAACAGTAGTAAAATTTAATACCCTTCAAATCTTAACTGAAATAACCAACTTACTTTACAACTTTAACAGCGGAAATGTAACAATAATCTGAAAATGCGTAATGACATAGTAAAGATAACAATATTGCATAATCCCAAAACCGGGGTGTCACAACCTCACGAACTATCTAAAATGAGTGCTAAATAAAGAGTCTGAAAAGAAATATATAATTTTCTTGAAACTAGGAGAAAAGTAAGACAATAAGGAATCCAAATGCAGGAGAGACACCAAGGCCCACGAACGCCAGCGGGTATACCTTGAAGCTCTGCGTGGGCTGAAGGTGAGTCCCTCAATGCGGTCCACTGGGTCCGGATGCAGGATCTGCACAACATTAAGAAGTGCAGTGTA